>PIJE02005113.1:7500-12539 GCA_002895965.2 Coryphaenoides rupestris | reverse complement strand
AAAGAGAGGTACTTCGCTAAACTACCCTCGAGTAGAATAAGAGTACTCGCTAAACTACCCTAGAGTAGAATAAGAGTACTCGCTAAACTACCCTAGAGTAGAATAAGAGTACTCGCTAAACTACCCTCTAGTAGAATAAGAGTACTCGCTAAACTACCCTCGAGTAGAATAAGAGTACTCGCTAAACTACCCTAGAGTAGAATAAGAGTACTCGCTAAACTACCCTCTAGTAGAATAAGAGTACTCGCTAAACTACCCTCTAGTAGAATAAGAGTACTCGCTAAACTACCCTAGAGTAGAATAAGAGTACTCGCTAAACTACCCTCTAGTAGAATAAGAGTACTCGCTAAACTACCCTCTAGTAGAATAAGAGTACTCGCTAAACTACCCTCCTGAGTAGAATAAGAGTACTCGCTAAACTACCCTCTAGTAGAATAAGAGTACTCGCTAAACTACCCTCTAGTAGAATAAGAGTACTCGCTAAACTACCCTCTAGTAGAATAAGAGTACTCGCTAAACTACCCTAGAGTAGAATAAGAGTACTCGCTAAACTACCCTAGAGTAGAATAAGAGTACTCGCTAAACTACCCTAGAGTAGAATAAGAGTACTCGCTAAACTACCCTCTAGTAGAATAAGAGTACTCGCTAAACTACCCTCTAGTAGAATAAGAGTACTCGCTAAACTACCCTCTAGTAGAATAAGAGTACTCGCTAAACTACCCTAGAGTAGAATAAGAGTACTCGCTAAACTACCCTAGAGTAGAATAAGAGTACTCGCTAAACTACCCTCTAGTAGAATAAGAGTACTCGCTAAACTACCCTCTAGTAGAATAAGAGTACTCGCTAAACTACCCTCTAGTAGAATAAGAGTACTCGCTAAACTACCCTCTAGTAGAATAAGAGTACTCGCTAAACTACCCTCGAGTAGAATAAGAGTACTCGCTAAACTACCCTCGAGTAGAATAAGAGTACTCGCTAAACTACCCTCTAGTAGAATAAGAGTACTCGCTAAACTACCCTCTAGTAGAATAAGAGTACTCGCTAAACTACCCTCTAGTAGAATAAGAGTACTCGCTAAACTACCCTCTAGTAGAATAAGAGTACTCGCTAAACTACCCTCTAGTAGAATAAGAGTACTCGCTAAACTACCCTCTAGTAGAATAAGAGTACTCGCTAAACTACCCTCTAGTAGAATAAGAGTACTCGCTAAACTACCCTCTAGTAGAATAAGAGTACTCGCTAAACTACCCTCTAGTAGAATAAGAGTACTCGCTAAACTACCCTCTAGTAGAATAAGAGTACTCGCTAAACTACCCTCTGAGCAGAATAAGAGGAACGTCATGGCGGTTTTAAGGGCATTTTAACAGATATAATGATCGGGAATGTGGGTCACTTAAGTGTGAAACAAAAACTGCATATTACTAATATATTTCTGTGTTTGTATGGTTATATTTTCCTTCGTTCCCGTATCCTAAGCGTAGACGTAGCCCGTGAAATATGGATCCGCTCGTCATGAGGGAAACCCCGACACACATGATGAATATCAGACGACGCGGTGTGGGCCGCGGGCGACGGCGTGCCGACATGACAGGTTACGGGGGGGCTATCGCGTCGGCGGGGGGTCCCGGAGCGTGCTCACACGGTCCGCAGGGGATTGCACAAGGCTGCGCTCGGGGCGATAAGGAGAAACATCACAGAAAGCCTTTTCCTGTAAGTAACTCCAGTCACCATGGCAACTACACAACCACAACCACAATAATAATAATAATAATAATAACAATACTATTCATACAGTGAGTATATGTTTGTTAAACAGTGGCACGCTCAACATTGTGTAAGCGTGCAGCAGCAGTACACACATACCCCCTGTAAACAACGTAGTCCAGGTCTAACAATGGCTCTTACGTAATCCCTCACTCCACACAAACAGTTCCACTTCCCTGCTGGGACTTCTCAGTACTTTGTGTTTAACCTCGCTAATCCCCCCGCCAGGGTGCCAGGGTGCCACGGTGCCAGCACATGAGATATGGTGTTGTTAGACACGTGCACATGGTCTGTGTGTGTGTGTGTGTGTGTGTGTGTGTGTGTGTGTGTGTGTGTGTGTCTATTTAAATAAAGCAGCGTACTCCAGGTGGTCTGATCAATAACAGACGGCGAGTTTAACAATGCAACAACTGTACTAACTAACTACTCGCTATGTACAGTAAATACGCACTCTTCCTCGGTAGGAGTGGGGCGGAGCCTACCCCATGTCACGGCTCAAACCGAGGAAGGCGTAAAAGGAACGAGATGAACAAGATGGCGGTAAACGACGCCAACTTTGTCGTGGCGTGGACACGTGTGAACAGGTCACATGGTGCGCCAGTCACATGGTCTGCCGGTCACATGGCACAGCGCCTCCCCTCCCTCCCAGCCACGCAAACATCTCGTTCTCCAGTCAATAAGCTGGATGCTAATGCTGCCACACATGCAATATTCATACACACGTAGATATATATTATAGATATGCAGATGGTAGGAATCCAGCTGTTGCTGAAATCATCTCCATCTCTATCTGCATCAACCAAGACGGCTTTCATGCATTCCGAAATCAGATATTAAGAAATATATTTCTTCAGAAATATTCAAATGTTCGTATCCCTTTTTTAATTCCCATTCCTGCCCTGTACTTACTAGTATGTACTATTATATAGTACATGGATGTACTATATATTTAATCTGATCATATATTATGAAGAATACTTTCTAGTGAGTAAAACAGTAGTTCCATCGCGTCTGCAGAGTTTTCAGAAGCAGCAGACTGATCTAATCTCTTTGTTAGTCTTGTGGAGGAACGTTGGAATAACGTGATGGAAGAGACACGCGCGCGCGCGCGCACACACACACACACACACACACACACACACACACACACACACACACACACACACACACACACACACACCTTTCTTCCCTGCAGCCTTAACACACTCTGGTGGTTCCACACACCACCACCTCCTCCTCCACCACCTCCTCCTCCACCACCACCACCACCACCACCACACCCCACGAGGAGCTAAATATAGATGACAGGGTTGAAAGAGTGGGGGGGGGGGGTGTTCTGGGCTCTTAGGAGGAGAGTGATGGTGAGAGATAGAAAGCGTTAGGGGGGACATAGAAGGGTTGAGGAGGGAGAGAGGAGAGAGAAGGGGTGAGGAGAGAGAAAGGGTGAAGGGGAGAGAGCAGGGTAAAGAGATTGATGAAAAGAGAGACGGGTGAGGAGAGAGAAAGGGTGAGGGGGAGAGAGAGAGGGTGAGGGGGACAGAGAGGGTGAGGGGGAGAGAGAGAGGGGGAGGGGGAGAGAGAGGGTGAGGGGGAGAGGGGGAGGAGAGGAGGGGGTGAGGAGAGAGAAAGGGTGAAGGGGAGAGAGCAGGGTAAAGAGATTGATGAAAAGAGAGACAGGGGGTGAGGAGAGAGAAAGGGTGAAGGGGAGAGAGAGAGGGTGAGGGGGAGAGGGTGAGGGGGAGAGAGGGAGGGAGAGAGGGGGTGAGGAGAGAGAAAGGGTGAGGGGGGAGAGAAAGGGTGAGGGGGAGGAGAGGGGTGAGGGGGAGAGAGAGGAGTGAGGGGAGAGGGGAGGGGGAGAGAGAGGGGGGGAGAGGGAGGGGGGTGAGGGGGAGAGAGAGGTGAGGGGGAGAGAGGGGGAGGGAGAGAGGGTGAGGGGGAGAGAGGAGGGAGGGGAGAGAGAGGGGTGAGGGGGAGAGAGAGGGGTGAGGGAGAGAAGGGTGAGGGGGAGAGAGGGTGAGGGAGGGAGGGGGTGAGGGGGAGAGGGGTGAGGGTGAAGGAGGAGAGGAGAAAGGGTGAGGGGAGAGAGAGGGAAAGAGAGGAGAGTGAGAGAGAGGGTGAGGAGAGAGAAAGGGTGAGGGGGAGAGAGAAAGAGGGAGGGAGAGAGAAGGGTGGGTGAGGAGAGAGAGAGGAGGAGGAGGAGAGAGAGAGGGGGGGTGAGGAGAGAGGAGGGTGGAGGGGAGAGAGAGAGGAGGGAGAGAGGAAGGGTGAGAGAGAGAGAGGAGAGGGTGAGGGGAGAGAGGGAGTGAGGGGAGAGAGAAGGTGAGGGGAGGAGGAGAGAAAGGGAGGGAGAGAGGGTGAGGAGAGAGAAAGGGTGAGGAGAGAGAGAGAAAGGGTGAGGGGGAGAGAGAAAGGGTGAGGAGAGAGAGAAAGGGTGAGGAGAGAGAGAGAAAGGGTGAGGAGAGAGAGAGAAAGGGTGAGGAGAGAGAGAGAGAGGGTGAGGGGGAGAGAGAAGGGGGGGGAGAGAGAGAGGGGTGAGGGGGAGAGAGAGGGGTGAGGAGAGAGAAGGGTGAGGGGGAGGAGAGGGTGAGGAGAGAGAGGGAGGAGGGGAGAGAGAAAGGGTGAGGGGAGAGAGAAAGGGTGAGGGAGAGAGAGGGTGAGGGGAGAGAGAAAGGGTGAGGGGAGAGAGAGAGGGTGGAGGGAGAGAGAGGGGTGAGGGGGAGAGAGAGGGTGAGGGGGAGAGAGAGGGGGAGAGAGAGAGGGGTGAGAGAGGAGAGGTGAGGGGGAGAGAGAGGGTGAGGGGAGAGAGAGGAGAGAGGAAGGGGTAGGGAGAGAGAGAAAGGGTGAGAACAAGTCAGATGGAGGCCAGACGAGAGGTGCACCGCCACCTGCTCGTTAGGCTCAGGAGACCTCGTTGCCACAGCTGGGATCCGCACACACACACACACACACACTCCCACCCATGCGCACGCACACACGCACACACACACGCACACGCACACACACTCCCACCCATGCACACACACACACACACACAGCATGCATTCCAGCGCAGCCCTAATGCACTGACAGGCTAATTGAATGCAAGTCAAAGTGGTTTCTTACTCGAGTCATTTTGTTCACATTACTGCGAACTCCTCTCCCATCATGTGGGCTCCTGGAGTTGAGCCCAAACACTTTTATCGGTCATTCAACTTGACCGGCACCATGACAAAGTGGAATCAAAGTTCAATTAGCATGATGTCAATACAACATGTCTAATTTAATATTGGCAAATA
>PIJE02005113.1:0-2500 GCA_002895965.2 Coryphaenoides rupestris | reverse complement strand
CAGCTCGCACTTTGTTCGTACAGGGACCGAATGGCACGTATCAACGGCCCCGGTACCCCATACTCCCGTAGTACCCCCCACATGATTCCCCGGGGGACACGGTCATAGGCCTTCTCCAAGTCCACAAAGCACATGTAGACTGGATGTGCAAACTCCCATGCGCCCCCCAACAACCCTGCGAGGGTAAAGAGCTGGTCCACTGTTCCACGGCCAGGACGGAAACCGCATTGTTCCTCCTGGAGCTGAGGTTCGACAATCGGCCGGAGCCTCCTTTCCAGCACCCTGGAATAAACTTTCCCGGGGAGGCTGAGCAGTGTGATACCCCGATAGTTGGAGCACACCCTCCGGTCCCCTTTCTTGAAAATGGGGACCACCACCCCGGTCTGCCACTCCACAGGTACTGTCCCCGACCTCCACGCTACATTGACTAGGCGTGTCAGCCACGACAGCCCGACAATGTCCAGAGCCTTCAGCATCTCAGGGCGAATCTCATCCACACCTGGCGCCTTGCCACTGAAGAGCTTTTTGACTACTTCAGCGACCTCTACCAAGGATATGGGTGAGACTCCCCCCGAGTCTTCAGACTCTGCCTCTTCCCCCGAGGACGTACTGGTCGGGTTCAGGAGCTCCTCAAAGTGTTCTTTCCACCGCCCGACAATATCCTCAGTCTGGGTCAGCAGTTCTCCTCCCCGACTGAGCACAGCCTGAGCCAAGCCCTGCTTTCCCTTCCTGAGTCGCCGGACAGTTTGCCAGAACCTCCTTGAGGCCAACCGAAAGTCCTGCTCCATGGCCTCCCCGAACTCCTCCCACACCCGGGTTTTTGCTTCAGCAACCGCTGAAGCTGCGGTCCTTTTGGCCTCCCGGTACCTGTCTGCTGTTTCAGGAGACCCCTGGGCCAACCAGGCCCGAAAGGCCTCCTTCTTCAGCCTGACGGCTTCCTTCACCGCTGGTGTCCACCAACGGGTTCTTGGGTTGCCGCCACGACAGGCACCGACAGCCTTTTGACCACAGCTACGAGCTGCAGCCTCTACAATGGAGGCTCTGAACATGGCCCACTCAGGTTCCATGTCCCCAACCTCCCCCGGGATGCACGAGAAGTTCTTCCGGAGGTGGGAGTTAAAGATCCTACGGACAGGGGCTTCCACCAGACGTTCCCAGTTCACCCTCACTACACGTTTGGGTTTACCAGGTCTGTCTGGCAGCCTCCCGCGCCATCTGATCCAACTCACCACCAGGTGGTGATCAGTTGACAGCTCTGCTCCTCTCTTCACCCGAGTGTCCAAAACATGCGGCCGCAGATCTGCTGATACGATTACAAAGTCGATCAGCGACCTTTGGCCTAAGGTGGTCCGGTACCAGGTACACTTGTGAGCCACCCTATGCTCGAACAAACATACAACACACTCTCTCTCTCTCCTCCAAATCAACACCCTCTCTCTCTCCCCCAAATCAACACCCTCTCTCTCTCCCAAATCAACAGCCTCTCTCTCTCACCTGATGAAACAACACCACAGATTCATGTAGATCAGTAGTTTCAGGCGTTTAAACCACTCTCTGGCTTCAGTGTGCGCTTGTCTCCGTGACGTTTCACAACTTCTGGGTTCTCCGCTTTATCTATGTTCGTGCCAGCTTCTGGTTGCTATGACAACACCATTATTCTTGTACCACTCTTGTTTTGACAGCAAGATTGTTTCGTCAAAATGACTCATAACAAACATACGCGGTCGGCCGTTCATCGGAAGCACCTCAAGTCGTCCTCAAGTGGAAGATTACAATGGAAATCTTCTAAAGGTATTTCCCTTCACTTCCATACGGGAGCTGTAAGTGAATAGACAACGTCTACATGTTCTGTCCGCGTGTGGCCTGAGGGACATCTTTAAATCTTTAATCTTTAATCTTTACCATCTTTAAATACCGCTGTTCCTCCTAGCTAGGCTCATGCTAACTTCCCCGCGGAGCAGCTTGAAGCCGATATGCTAATTAGATCCCGGCCGTTTTAATGGAGCTCCTCACAAGCTTTTGATTTAGAACAATTGAAGCAATGACACAGGACAGGAAAGGAACCTTAATGAGCTCCTTATCAGCCACCACTGCCCTTTCCTGTTGCCACACACACACACACAGACACACAGAATAAAGTCATTCTCCCGGAACACATCCGTGTGATTAAGAGCGTGTGTGAGAGAGATGAGAGAAGACAGGAGAGAGAGAGAGAGGCAGAGAAGAGAGACGGAGGAGAGAGAGAGAGGAAAGTTAGTGTCATGGTTGGAGAGAGATACGAG
Organism: Coryphaenoides rupestris; assembly: GCA_002895965.2. Lineage (NCBI taxonomy): Eukaryota > Metazoa > Chordata > Actinopteri > Gadiformes > Macrouridae > Coryphaenoides > Coryphaenoides rupestris. The sequence goes on along the minus strand of PIJE02005113.1, from coordinate 218 downwards.
AATCAGATGCGTAGTAAAACAGAGAGAGAGAGAGAGAGAGAGAGAGAGAGAGAGAGAGAGAGACAGAGAAACAGAGGAAAGAGAGAGAGAGAGAGAGAGAGAGAGAGAGAGAGAGAGAGAGAGAGAGAGAGAGAGAGAGAGGCAGCTGGTGATCTGTGATCTCATTATCTGAGTCTTATCCTGAACAGCAGCGAGCGTTCACGTGTGTCTGTCGTGTC
>PIJE02005111.1:8650-20858 GCA_002895965.2 Coryphaenoides rupestris | reverse complement strand
CGAGGAAAGAGAGAGAGAGGAGAGCGGTGCGAGTGGAGGCGGCCTCGAACGCCTCCCCTCCAATCTTACCTATATCTGTTTATAGTTTTTAGTATTTTTAGCACTATTCTCCCATTGGCCCTCCTCTGTTTCCAGCCTCTCCCCTCTTTTTAATTGAGCCGAACTATATTGTTTTAGGTTTTACCGCCCTTCCGTTCCCCTTCAAACTCCTTACTGGGGCTCTTACTTTGCTCCACTCTTAGGCTTCTTCCTTAGGCTGGAAGATTCCTAAATCCATCCTCCTTACTCCAATGGTTAGCAAAGTAGCAAATGGGACTATATCTTGTATCTTGTTGTGCATCCCTGTGTTGTAGAATGACAATAAATGAACCTATTAAGGACTATGGTCCTTAATGTGTACTTCCAAGTTGTTACAAAGAGGTTCTTCATGATATAGAACCAACACTAACAAAGCACACAGACATTGTTTTATCACAGTATTATCACAACTCTTTATTGTTCATTTCATACATACAGTCATACAACTGGACATAAAAAAACTGAACTGAAGACTAATATACTAATATTTTGGTTTCTGTGCTCTAAAAACTATTTGCTTGGGAACAGCAACAGCCCAAAAGCTATTCTACCAGTTCTAAACTGAATAAGAGAAGTCAAACCAATCAGTACATTAAAGTACATTAAACATAATGAATAAGCATGCTACGTGTAGATGTGAAGATTGCGGACTACAGGAATGTGTATTTCTATACTGTCCTACATATCAACAAGAGAGACAGACTTAAAATTACACTCCAAAGGAATCACATGACACTCGGTATTAGAGAAATGTTTCAGATGAGTTCAGGTGATGTAGGGTACAGGGCTATTTTCAGATTTTTTGAGAACACAGGAATTAACATTCGGACCGCCAGGAATGGTCTCCCAGACCATTAGGTGTAATGGCAATAATGGTGTTCACAGTTACAGTAACAATGCATTTGTTTGATAAAAATGGGTGTAAATTATCAATAACAAATGAAAAATCCAAAATACAATGATCAATTAAGCTATAGGGTCCCAGTATATGGTTATACGCTGTTACGACAGCCGCTAATGCCAATGCAAGTGTGGAAATCAATAAACCAGGCATTCCTGATCAATTAAGCTATAGGGTCCCAGTATATGGTTATACGCTGTTACGACAGCCGCTAATGCCAATGCAAGTGTGGAAATCAATAAACAAGAAATAGTAATGCAGGCTTCTGAAGTATTTAGGTGTTGACATATGAAACAAAGGAAACAACATTATGCAAAGTCAGCTAAAGTGTATAGAGTACAACTTGAAGCAGACTGGATCTCAGGACTTTGCTCTATGTGCACCGTACAGGCTGCTGCACGGTGCACAGGGCACGGGACAAAGCTCAACACTTTGTAGTATTGACAATGCTATAATAGAATATTTATAATACAATAATAACCATTTAGACTACACAGAGTACAATATAAGTAGGCTAGTTGTAATATTCATAATTCATTAATAATTATTATTATTATGACCAATATAATGAACATATAATCACTGCATAATTTGGCATATTTTCGGGGAACGAAATAGAGGAAAACATTGGGCTATTTTGAACAAACCTGAGGAGCCTAATTTAATGTACGCACTGCAGGGCAAAGCGCGTCGCCCTTGCAGTGCGTTTCCCACAAACAGGTCGCTTCCATCCTTGACATGTGACCAGGGTCTTGTTCTGTTTGCAGTGGCTATCAGTGGCGATTCTAGACCCTTTATAGGGGGGCTGAAGGGGTTCAAAGTTCAAAGGGAACTTCCGAGAAGCATTGGAACTGCTGAGCCAGTTTTGACCCTTTCTTGCAGAGGTACAGTATACACCCCCCTCAAACAGCACATACCTCTCAAAATGGCCAGTCAGAATGAGATGATAGAGTGGTGGTTCACAGAGGTAACTGAAGCTATTGTCAGTGAGATGAGGCACCAAAGATGTATGCCATTATGGCTGATGAGGCCAGAGATGGAAAGACAGAACAGTTGGCACTCTGTGTGAGGTATGTACTATGGAGGGTACAGTGAAGGAGAGGTTCCTAGCCCCTTACAGAGATGAGAGAACTTTTGATGCTAACATCAATAACCGCTGCAATTGAGAAAGAACTGGCAGAGAAAGGAATTGATCAGTTGAAATGTGTGGCACAGACATATGACGGGGCAGCAGTCATGAGTGGGGCAGGTTGGGGGAGTGCCAAGCCTATTTTCGAAACCAAACACCCTGAAGCGATATATGTGCATTGTTATGCACATGAGTTGAATCTTGTCTTATGTCACACATGCAGAGCAGTTTCTGAGGCCACAGAGCTTTTCATCATGCTGGAAAGTGTCTGTTCTTTTTTTAGCGTCTCGCTTGTGAACCACCATAAGTTGTGGACACTCAGACAAAGTTGGTAATACAGCCAAGTGAACTTGTGCAGCTGTCAAACATTACGTTGGGCATGCCAGCTTCATTCAGTGAATGCAGTGCTTGACAATTTCCCCTGCCATCATTGAGTGCCTCTCCACCATCAACACACCTATGGCAGTGGGATTGAAGGCAAAACTCAGCAAATTCTCCACAGTGTATTTGCTGATTGTTTTCCAGGCTCTCCTGTCTGTAACAGCAGGTTTACACAGATACCTACAGAAGGAGACAATTGATCTTGCCCAAGCTTTGACACACAAAGATGCTGTGGTTGACTCCCGGAGAAACGCAGTGATGCCACCGCTGCAGATCTTCACGCCAGAACAAAGGCCTTATGTGAGGCTAACCAAATAGCAGTCCCAGAGCCATCTTCTGGTCAGAGGCGGAAGACAACGCGAATGGATGGGTTTGTTGTTGAGCAGGTAGTGAAGTCAGTGGTTCTTCCGAGTCAGAAGAACTCAAAAGGAAATTGTTATTTCCTTGTCTGGACAGAATGATCTCTGAACTTGAGAAGCGTTTTTCTGGTGTGAATGAAGAATTGCTTAAAGGAGTTCAGGCGTGCAGTCCAACCTCAGACCTCTTCTTGTCTGAAGCACATTTGTCAGAACTAGCACTGCATTACCATATTTAGCTTAAATCAGAGGAAGTGATGGTTGCCAAAAACTATCTGAGACGCAAGAGCGAGGCTGGTGAAGTTTCAAGACATGCTCACAGTGTACAACCTACTGGATGCTGATATGTTCCCTTCGCTGAAAGCGATTATTCAGGTTGCCTTGACTATACCAGTTAGCAGCTGGAGCTGTGAAAGGTCTTTTAGTGCGTCGGCTCCATACTGGGCTCAGGAGGTAATGCACTCAGAACGGCACTTCTGCTCTTATCCCAGCTATTATGCAGGCAACCTAGCAATCATGAAACGTGTTCTATTTACCTTGCAACTATGAATGCTTGAAACCTGCTCTATTCTTATCTTTATGTACCACAGTGATATATTTCTGTCTCCTTCAACAAATGTACTCTTTGTAAGTCGCTTTGGATAAAAGTGTCTGCCAAATGTAAAAAATGTAAATGTAAATGTAAAAAAGGATTAACAAAAGTTAAAAACTGAGTTCAATAATGTTCATGGGGAAGGCGGGGGGGGGGGGGCGGTGGCGGGTGTGGCAAACAGACACGAGAAACACATTTTTTTTTTTTTAGGTCACGCTGTGCTCATCACCCGAGTCACACCGCAGGACAGGAAGTCTTCGACGGAGACACCCTTCCTCCTTCCTGTCGACTCTGCTGTGATCCCCGACACACAGGACACCAGTCACAGAGTCGTGTCGTGTGTCGTGTGCCGCGTGGGGGATGTGTGTATAGTATATAGTATGGTATCTCAGGAAGATATCTGTGAATACTCTCAAATACGTCGGGTATTTGAGAGTCCGCGGTGGAGAGAGATCGTCGGCGACGCCCTCGAATCTCTCTTCCCTCGCGTCGTAAGCGCTCCGCACTGCGTTCGGTCCCGCCGGCGCCGTCTGGAAAAAAACCATCAGGTGCAGCGATTCCTCGCACCTGGACGGTAACAATACTACCGGTTTGCCCGAGCAGCGAAAATCTGGGTCAGTGGACTAGAGAGATTCCCTGTGTCACCGGGGGTCTTCCTCTCGCACAGCTCAACACAGGATATGAACAATTTCCTCATCAAGCTCAATCCCTCTGGAGGCCCCCCCCAACACTACCACCACCACCACCACCACCACCCACCACCAGAAATCCATTCAATATGCCAGTTCAAAGCTGTGGCCTCTACATGCTGGATTACACATAAACTGCTTTAGTACAATATGTTTAACATAATCCATCTGCGTGATAAACAATGTGTACAATACTTAAAACGCAATTAGGTCATCTCCTCGCGGCGGGGTATCCATTTCCCGTGGTTTCCACACAACCACCACACACACACACACACACACACACACACACACACACACACACACACACCATCCGCGGGCTTTAAAATGAATCACCGCGGCGATCGATATCGACGATGCATCTTTTTCTGCCGATTTATACTCACATTTACACACACAGTCTATACAAGTGTGATAATTGCTTGAATCCCCCCAATAGCGAGCAAATCCCGCCGAAAACTAACAATCCTACTCTTGCGACGCCTGTGTTTGGAGAGAGAGCGAGAACCGAAGGCAGGCGGTTTGTTTGGAACAGTGTTAGCTTTCACTGCGGAATCGTCGCCGCGAGGGGAACGGTTTCGACGACCGCCGGCGGATCCGGTGGCGGAATGCGTCCCCGATCTACACCCTCGTCATTCCTCAAATCCTCAATCGTCGACGCGGCGCGGCGCGGGCGAGACGCAGCCGAGGACCAGATGTCTGCGCCGGAGGCCTGCGATGACATCACGAGAAGGAGGGGGGGGGCCGGGGAGCAGGGCTGGCTGGGTGTGGCAGAGCCGGAGACTCAGAGAGGATTAGAGTTGGGGAGTTGTTGAATGAAATTAATGCACTTATCCCACTTAATGTGTGTGGGAAAGCGCTGTAACACAGGCCTACTGGAAGCCTGTGATTAATCATTAGGTGTAGCGGGACATATGCGGGGGTCATTTTTCATCGTATCACACACCTATAGTGTACACCCATATTCACAAGAACTGGATATTGTACGTACCGTCCTCGAAATGCTTTCATTTTCATTCCTGTAACACGTGTGCATTAATTGAAGGAAGTATTCAGTTTGAGTTATGACCTTTGGTCGCGGATATTTGTCTTGTACGTCACCGTGTGTCCAAGACAATGGGGAGAAAATGCTTTGTCAGGAAGTCGGAACGCCAAGAATTTCCCCCAGAAAGAAATGTCCACGGAGCAGTTGTTACAAGATCGGACCCTCGTAATCGTAATCATCCCCCCCTCACGTGTGTGTGCAACACATTAAAACTACCGAGAGTCTTCAGCGTCACAACTGGCCGATGCGTCAGCTTTTTTAGCGTGACTTTTATGAATAAACAAGCAAAACAAAAACACCCCCCCCCCCCCCCCCCACCCCCAGTGAGCACTTTGTAAAGAAGTTCGGATGAAAACCAACGCAAGAAGGCGTGACTCATGATGTGGTAATAAAATCAGTTGTTGTGAGTTTAGCTGCACGCTGGATTCTCGCTCGCGCTTGCGGTGTGACTCCTCCTGGGTTCCGGCTTCTGCCTTGTCATGCTCACTTCCTCCTGGCCGCGTGTGTGTGTGTGTGTGTGTGTGTACGTGTACGTGTGTGTGTGTGCGTGTGTGTGTGTGTGTGTGTATGTATGTGTCAGACAGATGCTTTGGCATGCAGGGTGGGGTTGGCCACCAAGTTATTGCAAACAGCAGTTAATCACCCACACACACACACACACACACACACACAGACACACACACACACACAGAAAGGACAAAGACACCATTCACACACACACACACACACACATACACATATGCAAACATACATAACCACACACAGTCGGCATATCTATTTGCTGATGTGATTTCTCGGAAACTTCTCTTGCAGTACTCTGGTTCCTGCTCCGTGGAACATATCCAGTTGAACTGCATTCTTGCGACAGGCCACGTCTGATGTTATCGTCGAGGACATTAAAAACACATTCAATAAGCCAATAAATGGCACCGGGGCAAGGCAGTGGTTGAAAGATTCCTTTCTAGATTAATTTCTATGAAGACGTGTCTCTGTGGTGTTATGATCGACTTACTGCTTATTAATGAAGCCACGCATGGCTGCAGGCTCAACAAAGGTTTGGCCAATGAGGGGAGGAGATAGGTTCTGTGAGAGGTTGATTGACAAGTTGAAAAGTGGAAAACAACAATCTAATCCGGGGTTAAGGACAAAGTGGGTCGTAAATCGGAAGTCGGCAAAGAGAGTCGGCAAAGAGATTTGTTTCCGTGGAATAACGCAACATTCAGCGCGACATCATCTCCCAGAGCAATTATTAACCGAGCCAATTATCATATAACCGAGCCCATTATCGCACATTATCATGTGTGAGGGAGGCTGAAGACATTCTGACAAATAATTTTCACACCCGGCGTTTCTCTTTGGAGTCACTCTCAAGTCATTTCTTAGTAAAAGTTTCTCGGCGTTCTGGCTTCCTGTTTGTTCAGCCTTATCAAGGTTTTCCAATTCCGTTCAAACGGTTTCAATGGAAGATGTGAGCGGTTCAAAAAGAATGTCAAACTTTAGCGTCGGGGGAATTTCTTTGAAACGGAGTCTCTGCAGTATTTTGTATTTATTTATTTTATATATATGTATGTATTTTATTTTCTTTCTTTTCAATTCTTTCTTTTTTCTTTTTTATTGTATTTTCTTTTTTATATTTTGTATTTTTATTTTTTTTTTTTTTTTTTTATTTTGATGTGATTTGGAGTCGTACTACCGAGCGAATGGATGTCATGGAGGTCGTGCATGTATTATTCAAAGAGCTGGGTATAAATGAAACACGGGCGCCGCAGGTTAGTGTGGTGCGGTGGTGTCCAGGGCGTTCCACTCCCGGGTCAAAAAAAGGTTCCGGGTTCGATCATCCGAGCGTCCGCAGCCGACCCACGTGGGCATACGAGAGCGAGATAATGACCCGTAGCTGAACTCTTAACTGCACATCGCTTTGGATGAAAGTGTCAAAATACCAGTGAGCTGTGGTGACTATAAAGGGATAGGAATTGGTCAAAACGAATCAAACGTCAGGAGAGATGACAGACAGGGAAGACGATCAGACCTGAGTGCTGGAAAACAGGCGTCTCGAAGAGGAATGATGGGGGGAGGGGGGGCGGGGGGGAGGTAGGTCACGGATGTCACGGCTTGTTAATCAGAATGGAGGCGTTGCCGTGGTGACATGGGGTCAATGGCATGGTGGTGGGAGGCGGGGGGGGTGGGGTGGGAAGGAGTCACATGACCCAGCATCAGGCCCCTCTAGGGGTTTGACGGACACATGACCGAATGGGACGACGGGGGGTTGGACTAATACCAGCTGATGTGATGGGGGAACAAAAAAAAATAAAAAAGACAATTTACCTTTGTACACAGTGTTCACCCAAAGCGACCTACAGTGAATTCAGATGGATAGGGACGCAGGTATGGGGGGGGGGGGGTTAGGAGTCTTGCTGAGGTCGGGCTGTAGGAGTGGAAGAACAAACCAACCGTTATCCGGCCCACGTACCGTTTATATGTACAAAATGCATTACACTGGAAATATGTGCCGTCAAGATAAAGTGGTGATGACAGGAAGGTCAGGAAGCAGGGACGTGTGGCGACCATATGTACACCGAGGCGCTCCGAGGAACAAAAATGCATCTGACTGTTATTCAGCCGAGCGTGACGACAGATTATTCTGCAGAGGGAGGCAAGCTAAACACAATTATCCCTTTATTTGCGAGTTATAGCGTCGGTTCCTCAATGCCGAATAACCAAAACCGCAGAACCGACTTCCCCTTTTTCTGGTTTCTCAGAGTTCTTTCAACTCTAATCGTAATTAACGGCGACAAAAGAATGAAATAATACTCCGTCTTAACTACACACGCCCAAAATACTTTGGCAAACGCGCTCTTCCTGTCGGTTATTGACTTTAAAAGAAGGAAAACGCCTCAGACTCAAATGTCTTACCTAGAAGCCTGAGTAGGCAAATGTTTAACCGGCAAAACCAAAAACAAAACACAAGAGAACGGTTTGAAAATAATCTTAATCCAAGGCTGTTGAGGGACAGCCAACACCCAACCCTGGAAACGCCGTCTCTGCCAAGGAGCAGCACAGCTTTCCTGAAAGTTCAGTTGGAATAATTAGTGTTGGAATATTATTGCTGCGATGGGTTGCAGACATTGCATTACTACAGCGGGTGAAAAGAACCACATTATACTATAATGTGTTGTAAGATTATTCTTGGTTAATATCCGTGTAATAATATACCAGTGACCACTATACTCCAGTCTATTGGGTGCTTTTGAGTAAGATTTGACTTTACCAAAAGAACAAATACATGTAATTGGTGGGATGTTGCAACATTAGAGGATGTTTTACATGGTTTTAGTGGCTAAAAGCTACCATTACCCCGTCATTTGTGCACTGGATAAGATTTAATATCTGCTCAATTATTATGGACCATTAAAAGTAATGCCTTCGGCAGTGCAAAAACTTTAATGACCTTACTTTCGTATGACAGCGGAGCACTGATTGCGTCTGAACTCGGGCTCAATTAACGAGCCCCTGTGTGACAGACAGCCAGCCCACAGAAAGTGGATCCACACTGGGGAATCCAGCCACAAACCAGTCCCGTCGAACTGGATTTGTCTGACCTACATTTCACAACTTGCCATTTTGACTGTACTGGGAAGGGGGGGGTGGGGGGGGGTATCAGAGAAGGGGTAAAAAAAAAAAAGAGTAGCTATGGAGTGTGGGATATGAGGCCGGCATAGGAAAAAGACCGGAATCAGAGTCTTGTTTAAACAAGTCGCTTTCTCTCTGCTATCCTCAATATATATATATATATATATATACACTGTAAAGTGTGTTTCGATTCCATTTGAGATATGTCACAAGTATTTAAACTCGTCACCCTGTACTCTCAACTCCATTTTCCAGACTGTAGAAAACCCACACCGCCATCGGCTATATACTTGATATACAGTGTAGATGATATATGCTGTGATTGCTTTTTTAAATGTCTCCTTCTCTTCTCTCTCTCTCTCTCTCTCTCTCTCTCTCTCTCTCTCTCCGTCTGTCCTTTTCAAACGAGTGTTGCTGACTGGATCCTAATGACATGTCCAGGCAGTGCAGTCGAAGGAATCCTTGGAATGAGAAGAATTCCAGGGCATTCCTATTCTGACACACTCGCCCAGTCTGTCAACTCAGAGCAAAGAGGGCCACTCCTTTGAGCTGGAGCGGAAATCTGATCTGAACTCTTTTCACGCTCTCTATGAATATGCAACACAGTTCAAAATCACCGTACAATACTGTGTGTTCTCTGCACAATGGGGTGATTGATTGATTGATTGATTGATTGATTGATTGATTTGAATGGAACATACTACAACCAGATATCAACTTTTGCGTTTCGACTGCAACTTTCCAGAGAGGGCTACGGTATGTTGTCACCGTTTCTGTGTCTACCTGCAGTTTCTGCAAGATAATGTTGGTGATCTTATCTTGGTGCAGTGCGACGCTGATAATGCGGAGGGAGAAGCAATCAAGTGTGTAATTTTCTGAGCGGGGTATCAAGTTACACTGGAACATTTTCAGGATGACAGTTACGCCGAACTATACTTGATTTGCTGATGAATCGCCTACAATTCCGCTGTGCTAATACGTTGGTGGAAACTTCATTTTTTTAACCTGCAGGTTTTGGTTAGCCGCGAGTTTTAAGAGCTGAACAAAGCCATCCAAACGAGACGGTTGAAAATCTGTTGTAAATAGTTTCATATCTTATACAATTCCTAAAGGAGCTGCCTCTTATAAGGTGATTCATGTACGACTCAAGCATATTTGGACATAACTGTCAGAGCTAAATAGTGAATCCTAAGAATGTTCCAGTTTAGTTTAGTTCCCATGGGTTCAACTTGAAACCTTGCTCAAAAATACCCAAGTGGCCAAATAAACCGATAAGCAACAATTGTTTAAAATAAACTCTCAGTGGTAATCCAACTCTCTGCCGTGTGTGTGTGTGTGTGTGTGTGGTGCGTGCGTGCGTGTGTGTCTGTGTGTGTGTGTGGTGCGTGCGTGTGTGTGTGTGTGTGTGCGTGTGTGTGTGTGGTGCGTGCGTGCGTGTGTGTGTGTGTGTGTGTGTGTGCGTGTGTGTGTGTGTGTGTGTGTGTGTGTGTGTGTGTGTGTGTGTCTGTGTGTGTGGGGGATCTTGGTTCACCAGAGGTCAACAGTGTCTCGTTGTTTGTGTCGGCAGTATAAGAAAAGTCGGAAAGTGAAATAGAAAATCTTGGAGGAATGTTAGCTGCAGTGTGTGATTAAATATGGAAATGTGCACAATGTAGGTTAAGTGCAGTGTGTGGATGTGTGTGTGTGTGTGTGTGTGTGTATGTAGGTGGGTTAGGTGGCCGTGTGTGTGTGTGTGTGTGTGTGTGTGTGTGTGTGTGTGTGTGTGTATATTTTAAGACATTGAATGATAGAGCGGGCAATGGCCCTTTTCACTTTGTAGTAATTTATCCAGACCTGCATACAGGGAATGCCACATGTGTTTCACTTAAGATAAAAAATAATAAGAGTAGATTGTAATGACAAATGCGAGTTCAATTGCCACGCTCCACCACCCCACCCTCCACCCTCCACCACCCCCACTCCCCCCCTGTCCTCCACCCATGGACAGACACTGCCTCCTGCACATCTGCAGGGAACACAGCGACACAGACCACACAGCCGAGCACACAACAGAGCCTCCGAAATAGACGGATGACGTGGGGAGGCCAGCGCCAGGCCTGTAATTCAGCAAGGAGCCTATATAGTGATTAAGCCTCATGTAAAAAATAAAAAAATAAAAATGCAAACACACACCACCCACTCTCTCTCTTTCTCTCTCTTTCTCTTTCTCTCTCTCTCTCTCCCTCTCTCTCCTTTCTCTCTCTCTCTCTCTCTCTCTGGCACTGTCGCAACACTTCCTGTCAGTACAAACACTGGCAGTGGCAGAAAACACACAGAAATCAAATGCCTGCGGCAACCTCTGATCTCAGGCAACCAACGTACGCCTTTTTCTGTTCAGTTGTTCCTCTGCGATAAGTAGAACTTTTTTTTTTTGTTATAGTACCTTTGGGACATTTGCACCGCCCATCCTTTTTGGTTTTAAGGACGTTTTTTTTTTAAATTGGCCCAGTATTGAGTGAGATTGCTTCAGCCATCTGCAATGCAATGTTACCCTTTCGGGGAGCAGTAGCCCCCCCCCCCGTTAGTGCACCTTGCTTTAACAGTGACTGTTGTCTGATTGTTGTCTGACATGTCTTTACAGTTTCTTCACCGTTATGCTTCCTCCAGGTCTGTTTGTTATTGCGTCTTTAACAAAGTCTCGCTCAAGGAGAGTCCCACGAGTGAACGTTTGTTGTGTTGAACGACAAAAGATTTACAGCCATTGGCTAAATATTTTGCGAGACTTTTACTCCTCAAGTGAGACTTGGTTACACACAATAATAAAAAGCCAGGATTAAGCGAACGGTAACAAAGAAGTCTTTATATAACGCTGTCAGACACTTCTCACAACTGTCAGAGCCTGTCAGTGTCAAAAAACGAGCACGTTTAGAGGATGTAGATTGACGGGGCGCTATTGCCTCAAAGGTTCAAGTTGCAGCCCGTATCGTGGCTTACGGCTGAAGCAATCTCTCTCAATTCTGGACCAATATTGCATTATATGCGCAAACCACATATGAGCTTAGAGAACTATGTAATCACACACACACAAATAGTCGCTTCAGTTACAGTCGCCGTTGCGTTGCAGCAGTGGAATGAATAGGTCACAAGGGCAAACTGGAGAGAATCATACCACAGCACCCCCCTCCATCTTAGCCATGGCAACCACATCACATGACTGGCTCCCATGACCGTGCAGCCGGGGACAGCCGGGGACTATAGCGTTGGCCCGGCTTGAATAAGCGCTGGAATTGAATGGCGCCGTGGTGGTTAGCGTGCAGCCATCGCCAGCCGAGCCAACGCAGAGTTCATTGACACCGGCGCGGCGGGGGTTGGACAACGAGGGCAGCAGCAAAATAAGGAAGTTGACCATTCACCTGCGAGGTTCTTCT
>PIJE02005110.1:5975-20859 GCA_002895965.2 Coryphaenoides rupestris | reverse complement strand
CCTCATCCAGACATTCAGAGACCCAGTACGTCCCTCCCTCATAAGGTAGTTTGAGCCTGCTACACTAGTCATGATAACGTTAGGGGTGTAACGGTACACAGAAGCCACGGTTCGGTACGTACCTCGGTTTTGGGTCACGGTTTCGGTACGAGTCGGTACAACAGGAAAAAAGCAAACAAATCCCAAATGCATAAGGCTAGGTTTCTTTTCATTTATTTTGAACAGACAGTAGTGCAAGTTATACTTAGTTCCACCTAGTGTCGTATAGTCCCCCTGAGATAGTTGGTACAGCCTGGCCCTGTAGTGTATCAAGCAGTAAACACAACAGTGAAACATACACTCTTGCATCGGTCATGATTTCTATGTAGGGCTGATAAAAAAAAAACAAAAAGCAATTGGTCACAATCAGCTACAAAACTGAAAAGCATCTCTTATGTTTATAAAAGTACAAAATAATAGAATTAAAAAATAAACTTACAGTGTTTCAATTTGTTCCACTTAAGCTATATTTAAACATTCAAAGCTTAAGCCCAACCCTCCCAAAAAAGACAGAGGAAAACAAAACATGCTAGTAGGGAGGTACTTGAGGTAGCAGGCCAGTAAGCCAGGTAGTATTTGCAAACTGGCAACCTTTGGTAACTTCATTATAAAAATAAAGAACTCAAACTTTTCCATATGCTGTAATTATGCAGTTAAAATGTAAACAGCAAACATACACTGTCCCATAGGACATGTTTTTATGTTTGGATGACGTCAAACTAAAAGGTTCAATAGGCTCCAAAACTGAGAAGCAGCTCTCATGTTCTGAAAATACTAAAATAAATATAAACAAGGAGTGTTTCAATTATTTCGGCCTAGGGCTGATGCAAAATTAAAGCAATACAGAACTGGAATTAACATCTCCTGGTGTGAAAATACTAAATTCAATTGAGATAAAATAATCAGTGCCTTTAGGTGATGTATACAATTTGTGTAACTTTGTGGTCTGAAAGGTTCTATATGCACCTCTTAAAGGTACTCCAAGCTTCATCTCCTCTTTTACAGATCTCCATCGCCGCTGTAGTCTACTGGAGAACCCGACATTTTCCCACACAGCTGATTTGAAAGTAAGCAGGCGGGTCTTTCTAGCTTCCTGTGTCTCAGGTTGCATCATAGTCACAGTCGACGTGAACGCGGTCCGCTTCATCTTGTGTTGGTCTTCTTCTGCTGTTCATTGTTCCTTAATGGGCGGTGCGGCAACCAGGCGTTTATGTGCTGTTATCGCCGAGCCGGTTTCTGGATGTGAGTGTGACTCAGACGTATTCGTCGTATGGCTGCACGTACCGAACCGTGACGTCCGTACCGTGAAGTCGCGGGACGAATACACGTACCGTTACACCCCTAGTAGAGACACTGGTAGGTTGCACATAAAATGGTAAATGGATTGCACTTATACAGCCCCGTAGTGGCTATATTGTAATAACCACCGTTAATGTAATAACTGCCAATAACGTAATCACTTTGCACACACACACACACACACACACACACACACACACACACACACACACACACCTACTCTGTCTCTCTCTAGGAATTAAGACTTTATTTGTTTGTGGTTCTTGATGGTTACACTTATCTCCGGCCCTATAGTAAGTAATATATTAAGTTATTACATTCGGGACAAAAGGTTATTACAATATTACGGTTTAGAAAATGTATTAGTTATTACATTATTACATACAGTTATTACATTATCGACTTTTATTTCAATAAGAATTGGTAAATGGATTGCATTTATATCGCGCTTTTATCCAAAGTGCTTTACAATATTGCCTCACATTCACCCATTCATACACCGACGGCGGTGCCAACCATGCAAGGTAACAACCAACACGTCAGGAGCAGGTAGGGTTAGGTGGTGTCTTGCTCAGGGACACCTCGACACTTAGCTAGGCGGAGCCCGGGATCGAACCAGCAACCTTCCTGTTGCCAGACAACCGCTCTTACCTCCTGAGCTGCTGCCGCCCAGGTAGTCAATATGATTGTATCAAACATAAAAGTATTGTTAAATTGCCAGTGTGTCAGTCGAGAGATGGAGACTTAGTGAGTAAGCTGACCCCAAGCTAAATATTGTTTAACTAAGCCTTGTGTGTGTGTGTGTATGTGTGTGTGTGTGTGTGTGTGTGTGTGTGTGTGTGTGTGTGTGCCTGTGACCGTGCTTTATTATTGATTACATCAGAACAAACTGTATCCTAAGGACAAAGTAAAGCTGATTAGAGATGATTTTGGCGCATTGTTCCAAAACAGCACAGCAGCTGACCTTCTACATCTTCCTGACATTCATTGTGTAAACCGCATCACTTCCTGTTTGTTCTCTCTTTGGGGTCACTTGAAATTTTCAAAGTAACAGCGCCATCCCATGATGATGATTATGTTTTTTTCAGGGTCTGCAAGGCCAATTGCAATATGAATATTCTGCCTCTCACTTTGCAACTCTGCCTGAGTAGGATTACATTTGAAGCTAATAATAGAAGCTTGCGCCGTTTGACAATTAATGTTTGTGCATATGACACCGGTTTCTAATGTGTCTTGATTCGAAAGCTCGAGGTTAAAGGTTGTGAATGTGTGGACGACACACTGCCCTCCCTTGCTTTCTCGTGAGAGATCTTATCCATGCGTAGAAATTGGATTTCTCTCTGAGAGTCTAAGGCTAGGGGTGAGAGAGATAGAGAGAAAGAGAGAAAGGAGTGTTCAAACAGCCGTTCACAGAGCGAATGCAAAAAATATATAACATTCAATGCGCCCAATGCATACATTGCATGGGGTTTTTTCAATCAGCCAATCAGAATTATTAGATATCCGGAATTTCTGCCGAGCAAATCTCAAGCCAATCAAAACCGTTTTTGGATCAGGATTCAGGGGATCGAAGCAATTTGCTGGACTCAAACTGACTCCCAAGCAGAGCAGCAGATATGCCGCACACAACACACACGCCTACACACGCACACACACACACCCCACACACACACACACACACACACACACACACACACACACACACACACACACACAACATACGCATACACACACTCATACACACGGGGGGGGGGGGGAGCTCAAGCGTCATCTTCATTCAGATGATGCTGTTGTGTTTGACTCTGTGACTCTTTGAGGAGTGCGGTGGTGCTGGTGGTGTAGTCCTAGTGGTGGTCTGGAAGTGGTGTCATCTTGGTGGTGAGAGTGAGAGTGTGCTAAGTCCCCCGGAGCCATGAAGGGCTCTTTGAGATAATGGCTTCTGCATGACCGGCCATGATCCGTGGTTCACATCCGTCTCTGCGTTGGATATTTGGTCATTCGTGTGCTGAGGTTTGTGCGTGCGCGTCTCTGTGTGTGTGTGTGTGTATCTTGTGTGTATACGTGTGTGTGTGTGTGTGTTTGTGCATGCTTTTGTGTGTGCGTGCATTTGTGTGTGTGTGCATGTGTGTGTGTGTGTGTTTCTTTCTGAATGTATACGTGTGCGTGTGTCGTGTGTTTGTGTGTGTCAGCACTGTTGCATGCATGTCGTGCATGCATGTGTGTGTGTGTGTGTGTGTTGTGTGTGCGTGTGTGGTGCTGTGTGTGTGATGTGTGTGTGTGCATGCATGTGTGTGTGTGTGTGTGTGTGTGTGTACATGTTTGTGTGCATGCATATGTGTGTGTGTGTGTGTGTGTGTGTGTGTGTGTGTGTGTGTGTGTGTGTGTGTGTGTGTGTGTGTGTGTGTGTGTGTGTGGGTGTGTGTGTGTGTGTGTGTGTGTGATATGCGTCCAAAAATAACAAAAATATACGAAACATAAACCAAACCGGGAGACGAGTGGCCCTCGTCGTCGAACAAAACCGTTGCACTGACCACATTCCCTACACTCCTAGATCACAAACTCAGATATCAAAATGCAGGCAGTTACACCCCCCCCCCCCCCCCCCTTCCCAACCACACGATTCCTTTTGAATACAAATCCATGAAATCCCTTTAAATAAACTACCAAACACGATCACAATTACACATTTCGAAAATTAAAGGTCCCTATTATGCCACCAGGTGTGAGTGTGATTAGCCATTGCAAGCCGTTTCACAATTGCCATGTGACTACCGTCTAGTGACATCACAAGTGGGAATGTCCACCTAGATGTATGCTGACTAGATCAGTTTACCTGTCGGTACAGTCCACTGGGTAGGCTGATGTAGGCATTCCCACTTGTGATGTCACTAGACGTAGTCACATGGCAATTGTGACTAAAACGGCTTGCAATGGCTAATCACACTCACACCTGGTGGCATAATATGTCCCCTTTATGAAGCATGTGTTTGTTTTGGGGGGGGGGCGGGGTAAAAAGAGAACACAGAATAAATCGATAGTAATACCAAAATGAGGCAGCGCGACAATAACACTACAATAACCCGACGTGGCCAATCCCCACCTCCACCTACACCACCTTCCCCCTCCTCCCTGGTGGTGGCGGTTTGGCGGGAAACCAGTGGACATGTGGATGAGACTTGGATGAGCCATCTTAGTTTGTTGCTGCTGCTGTTGGTGGAGGAGGAGTTAATGAAGGGGGAGGGGCAACAGAAATCCATTCAGCAGCAGAGAGCAGTATGGGGAGGTTGGCGGTGGCAGCGACAGTATGCGATGAGCAGTATGTAAGTGCACCTGTGTGTGTGTGTGTGTGTGTGTGTGTGTGTGTGTGTATGTATGTATGTATGTGTGCGGTGTGGGGGTGTGGCGTGTTACACTGTTCTGCACAGCCAGCCGGCAAAGTCCACCTCCTCCACCTCGGACCTCTTGATGAAAGGTGTGTTCTGAGCTTTAGTCACATACGCATACAGGATACAGTGAAATTAAAAGTGCCGATGCTCAGTGGAATCTGCAAAAGAATGCTAACGATGACTCGAATTGGAGGTATCAGAACCAGAACATCTAAGATATTTACAATATTTACAGTGAAATGCAGAATATAAAAAATAAAAGGCAGTATAAAAAGGCAGTATAAACAATTACAAAATATGTAATATCTCTCTTGGGGGGGGGGGGCCGTGGTAGGCGTGTTTACCGTAGTAGCGGCATATCTGCTGCTCTGCTTGGGAGTCAGTTTGAGTCCAGCAAATTGCTTCGATCCCCTGAATCCTGATCCAAAAACGGTTTTGATTGGCTTGAGATTTGCTCGGCAGAAATTCCGGATATCTAATAATTCTGATTGGCTGATTGGAAAAAACCCCATGCATTGGGCGCATTGAATGTTATATATTTTTTGCATTCGCTCTGTGAACGGCTGTTTGAACACTCCTTTCTCTCTTTCTCCCTATCTCTCTCACCCCTAGCCTTAGACTCTCAGAGAGAAATCCAATTTCTGCGCATGGATAAGATCTCTCACGAGAAAGCAAGGGGGGCAGTGTGTCGTCCACACATTCACAACCTTTAACCTCAAGCTTTCGGATCAAGACACATTAGAAACCGGTATCATATGCACAAACATTAATTGTCAAACGGCGCAAGCTTCTATTATTAGCTTCAAATGTAATCCTACTCAGGCAGAGTTGCAAAGTGAGAGGCAGAATATTCATATTGCAATTGGCCTTGCAGACCCTGAAAAAAACATAATCATCATCATGGGATGGTGCTGTTACTTTGAAAATTTCAAGTGACCCCAAAGAGAGAACAAACAGGAAGTGATGCGGTTTACACAATGAATGTCAGGAAGATGTAGAAGGTCAGCTGCTGTGCTGTTTTGGAACAATGCGCCAAAATCATCTCTAATCAGCTTTACTTTGTCCTTAGGATACAGTTTGTTCTGATGTAATCAATAATAAAGCACGGTCACAGGCACACACACGCACACACACACACACACACACTCACACACATACACACACACACAAACGCTGGCGTCAGCAAACATTCAAACACGCTATTTTTGTTCAGGCTAAGCTAATATAGCATCACAAACGTCATTCGTCATTGCCTAACGTATTCATTATGTTCCCTCAGATCACAATACCGTATTTTCCGGACTATAAGGCGCACCGGATTATAAGGCGCACTGTCAATGAACGGGTCTATTTTCATACATAAGGCGCACCGGATTATGGGCCGGGCGGGGGGGTGGTTGGGGGTACTAGGGCGAGGTCTGGGGCTTAATTGGACTTTCTCTGGCCCTTTGCTCGGCCCGACCGAACACAGCCCAGCAGACAGGGGGGAGGGGGGGGGGGTGGGTGGTTGCTATGTGGTTGGTCTGCCAGCCAGTCTCTCTGGCTCTCTCTCACTCTGTCCACTCCCTGCAGCGCTGGGAGTGTGTGTGTGTGTGTGTGTGTGTGTGGGGCTGTCAGGTTCCCAGGACAGGCTTGCAGTTGCAGACGCAGAAGTATTGTGTGTGTGTCTGCGGTTTGCAAACACCCCGTAGTTATTTTGTTTCTCTCATGGAAATCCCCAAAGAGTATAGGAGAGACATAAGGCTGCTTATTCTGTATAATGTGGGTCTCTGAGGCTTCTGATAATTGATATTATATCGGACATAATGTGATATATTAAATATGGACCTTTTTATTTCAGGCTTTGGATTGGAATGAGGATTGTGTCAAAGTGTTGAAGTGTGAGAGGCATCACTGAAGGCTCTGTTCTCTCTGTCTATCTTTCACTGCAACATCGCACCTGAAGGTCCAGTCTAGTTGGAACGGCTGTCCCTGATTGGTCTAATTCGGTCGAAACGATTGGACACAGATCTGTCAGTCAGTCGGTGGGATTGGGCCGGCCCGCTGTCATTCTGTCCTTCTGATTGGCTAGAGACAGCACACAATTGGTGCTTTAAGTGCTTTAATTGTACAACTTTAGCCATATGACCATTGTAAAAATGCAGGTTGAATTTAAACATACTGAAATAAATCCCAACACTTTTTCTCAAGTCCAGGGTATGAACACACGTTAAAGGTATCGGTACACAACTGTCACATTTCAGGTGACATTCAGGTAAAGTAGAGGCCAGGTGACTCAAACTGTGAGGTCAAACTGTGTGGTACACTTGCCCACTGCAAGCGTTTATATCTGCCATTTTACACCCTCCTCCTCCCTCCCTCCCTCCCTCTCTCTCTCCCCCTCCCCCCCTCCCTCCC
This sequence comes from Coryphaenoides rupestris, assembly GCA_002895965.2. Classification (NCBI taxonomy): domain Eukaryota; kingdom Metazoa; phylum Chordata; class Actinopteri; order Gadiformes; family Macrouridae; genus Coryphaenoides; species Coryphaenoides rupestris. The sequence continues at coordinate 13,738 of PIJE02005110.1, read as the reverse complement.
TCCCTCTCTCTCTCTCTCTCTCTCTCTCTCCCTCTCCCTCCTCTCTCTCTCTCCCTCCTCTCTCCCTCCTCCCCCTCTCCTCCTCCCTCCCTCCCCTCTCCTCTCCCCTCTCTCCCTCCTCCTCTCTCCCTCCCCCCCTCCCTCCTCCTCCCCCTCTTCTCCCTCCTCTCCTCCTCCTCCTCTCCTCTTCTCCTCTCCCCCCTCAAATATAGGAAAATTACTTTTTACATTCACTTTCCGATACTTCCTCTATTGTCATGGATGTTTGCAATTAATTACAGATTACATTTAAAATGGGATAATGATTTGCACTTCAAAATAATGCTGTTAGTCATGCTTCTCGTAATATATCTAGTGAGCGTGACTGAAATACAGATTAATTACACAAAATGTATATAAAAAAAAGCAAATGGCTGGCTCCTTCCAAAGGAATGTTCCGCTACCAAACGCTAACAAATACGGAAACATCCCAAAATACATGCAAAACCCTTCACAGCTCACGTATAGATTTACAGAGCGTTTCAAACGGATGTTTTCTTTTCCTGTGTCTCTTCAGGTGGCATAAGTGTGGGTGTGTATGCGTGCATGTGTGTGTGTGTGTGTGTGTGTGTGTGTTGGTGTGTTGTGTGTGTGCAGGCGGATGCCACTATTTTACATGATTCTTTTTCATCTCGACTCCATTAACACAGCATGTGAACATGACACAGGGTGTGTGTCTCTTCGCCTCCAGCCCTTCCCTCTTGTTGACTGCTTTACAAAACTTCACATCCCCTCTGCTCCTATAACATGCTTCCTTTTACCCTCTCCTCCCGTATATGTGTGGGGGCCGGCAGTAGCTCAGGAGGTCAGAGCGGTTGTCTGGCAACAGGAAGGTTGCTGGTTCGATCCCCGGGCTGACCCTCCTAGCTCAGTGTCGAGGTGTCCCTGAGCAAGACACCACCTAACCCTAACTGCTCCTGATGTGTTGGTTGTTACCTTGCATGGTTGGCACCGCCGTTGGTGTATGAATGGGTGAATGTGAGGCAACTTGTGAAGCACTTTGGATATAAATGCAATCCATTTACCATTTAAAAGTCAATATTGTCACACATGTGCCGTAGACACCACCAGCGTGCACAATGTGGTTAAAAGTCAATATTGTCAACTAAACTAAAAAAACTATATCGCTCAGCCCCAGGAAGTTCGGATACCTCTCTTGCATCCCGCGAACGAACGCCGATGAGCAAATGTATGCCGTCATCACCCCTTCAACTAAATGAGAAACTCTAAGCTGCATAAGCACTTTATTCATGCATTGTCGTGCAGGGGCGCGGAGGGGGGTAATGTGAGAACTTATTTTCTTTCTTTTTGATCCAAACCTTCTTCAAAGAAAACTGGAAGAGGATTAATCAAATATTTGGTGGGGAGTTTATTTTGCCAACTTTAAAGCGAGAAAGGCGGGAAAGGGAAAGGGCACAAACAGCTTACAGCAAATGTAGAAGTTGATTAAATGTGTGGCAAAGTCAATCCAATATTATTATTTATTTTTTTTGCTACACACAACAGAGCAGAGAGAGCAAAACAAAATAAATAAATGATAATAATTAGAAGTATAATTATTATGATTATTAAAATAATAATAATTTGGCTCGATATTCCACAGTGTAATCTCTAAAGCAACACATGGTTGCACTGCCTTTGATCGCATGTTTGGAAGCGCTTCACACTTCCCGAGTAAACGCTTATCGGAAAATGTAAGATGCCGAATGTATGTGCGAGTATGTGCGTGACACACGCGGCAATCGAAACACTCGTATGTGCGAGCCGTGGAGACACAGAGATGCGTTGTTGTCCTTGTTGTGTCAGGAATGTTGTTTGTCGGTAAAAAGTGTAGTTTGTAACACACTCACTCCCCGCCGAGGCGAGGAGAACACGCAAAGCACACCCGGGTTGACAACTTTCGGTTGGCCTTTACGACGGCTCCAGTAACGCATCTCATAGATTGATCGTTTGCCTCGTAGCAGTACCAGTATCCTCCATTATCCAGGAGCTGGGAATTATTCCAGCCTGGCCTCGTTTCCCTGTACTTCAATTTAAAAGAAAAGAAAAAAAGCCACAACATGAATGGGGTTGACTACAAGCACACACACACTCCCCCCCCACACACACACACACACACACACACACACATGCCCCCCCCCACACACACACACACACACACACACAAACTCACAAACGGACGCACACACACATTGAAAAAGCAGAGCCATTGTTTCCTCATAGACAGGTTGCTCAATGATACATGAAATTAAAGACCTGAACCAAACAGCAGTGGAGGGAGAGAAAAAAACAGAACTAATTCTAAACAGCAGTGGGAGACGTTTAATGTCTTGCAGATAGTGTGATAGCCCTGTGTGTGTGTGTGTGTGTGTGTGTGTGTGTGTGTGTGTGTTTCAGTGTGTGTGTTTCAGTGTGTGTGTGTGTCTGTGTTTCAGTGTGTGTGTGTGTGTGTGTGTGTGTGTGTGTGTTTCAGTGTGTGTGTTCAGTGTGTGTGTGTGTCTGTGTTTTCAGTGTGTGTGTCTGTGTTTCAGTGTGTTTGCATGTGTGTGTGTGTGTCTGTGTGTGTGTGTGTGTGTGTGTGTGTGTGTGTGTGTTTCAGTGTGTGTGTGTGTGTGTGTGTGCACTTCTGTGTGTGTGTGTGTGTGTGTGTGTGTGTGTAGCATATGGTTAACTGTTTTGCATAGCAAGCTAAAAGGGTGTATTGATCAAGAGACCCCCCCCCCCCCCCACACACACACACACACAAGCACACACACACACACACACACACACACACACACAATCAAAAGGCTACTCGTCACTGCCGTGGCTGGTCGGTGAGGCGGCGTAACCTTGAAACAGGATATGTTTCTGAGGGACACGGGAAGTGGCTGCGTGGAGGGCAGGGTGAGGGCGGGGTTGAGGTCAGGAAGGACAGAGGACAAGACGTCAGACTCACAGCAGCTGTCTGCCAGGCAAACCACATCCAGGATTGACCATTAAGAGCGACCATGTTGAAAAGGTAAAGAAAAATGATCTTGACACCACCGCAATGTTCAAGCGAAACAAGTTGTAGCCGCCTGCGACACGTACATGTGCGTATATTTATTGATTCCAAAAATAACCAACGCTTTTTCGTTTTCGATATATTCTAGAGCCACATCTTATCGAACGTCTTGTAATATTATGTAATATTACACAGTAGTTTCCTATTACTTAAAACTATACATACAATAATATAACTAATTATGAACTAGAACTCTCGATCTCTAATAATTGAATATCACAAACAACCAACATGATACTAATTAATCATCAATAAATCTATTCACAACAAAGAACTCTTTCTGTTCATCGATTTAAAAATATAAGATCCAATGTCCATATCGTGGGATATATGAACAGAATATTCTGTACATAAACATGATTTCTGCTGTCTAAAACAATGAATGGTTCCCGTGACGATACGGCAATCACACGATCACACTGTCACTGCATCAACTGATAAAAGATATACCATAACAATATCACAATATGGCATGTGTGTGTGTGTGTGTGTGTGTGTGTGTGTGTGTGTGTGTGTGTGTGTGTGTGTGTGTGTGTGTGTGTGTGTGTGTGTGTGTCTCACTGAGGTCAGAGAGCTAGCAGTGATAGACCAAGTCCATCTGTCCTCAGCCTGCGGGAACACACACACACACACACACACACACGCACATACGCACACACGCACACACATATACAGTATGGATACACACAAAAATACACACATAAACAAAACGCCCCAAGCACTTGTCTTTTCTTTTCTTTTCAATACCATCTCTCTCTCTCTCTCTCTCTCTCTCTCTCTCTCTCTCTCTCTCTCTCTCTCTCTCTCTCTCTCTCTCTCTCTCTCTCTCTCTCTCTCTCTCTCTCTCTCTCTCTCTCTCTCCCCCCCACTCCCTCTCTCTCCCCACCTATTTAAAAGCATATGTGTCTCCGGGGGTTACATGAGCATCTTAGTCTGCACTCAGCCCATGTGACTCACATAACAGGACACTATGTACAGGCACATCCACATCCACAGTGTGTGTCTGTGTGTGAGAGGTGCTCAATTAATCCCCCGATCTTTATGTGCATGTTATTAAAAGGTAGGCCCCGCCCACCTGAGGAGGTTACCTCCTTGTAGGAGGCAGAGGGAAAGGCCAAGAAACCGTTTATCCTTTCAAGAAGATAACGCCACTCCTCTGCCTTATCAGCGCGGCTGACGAAATGTGTGTGTGTGTGTGTGTGTGTGTGTGTGTGTGTGTGTGTGTGTGTGTGTGTGTGTGTGTGTGTGTGTGTGTGTGGTGAGCGTAATTGTATAGTTTGTATGTAATTATGTGCATTTCTTTGTGCCTGTGTGCACAAAGCATGTGTGTGTGTGTCCACATGGTGACCCTGTGTCTACAATATTTTAGCATGTGAAGTCTGCATGCATATACTGACATCGCCTGTGTCTCTAAGTAAGTGTGTGTGTGTGTGTGTGTGTGTGTGTGTGTGTGTGTGTGTGTGTGTGTGTGTGTGTGTGCGTGTGTCTGTGTCTGTGTCTGTGAGTGTGTCCATACGTGTGTGTGTCGGGTGAACCTATGTCTACATAATTTGAATCGTTGTGTATTGGTGCATGTACTGTATATACTGCATAGGCCTGCCTGTGTCCCATATTACATTTACATTTACATTTACATTGAGGGCATTTGGCAGACGCTTTTATCCAAAGCGACTTACAAAGAGTACATTTGTTGAAGGAGACAGCAATATATCACTGTGGTACATAAAGATAAGAATAGAGCTGTTTTCGAGCGTTCATATTTACGAGACGAATAGAAACGAGTTTCATAAGTAGCTGGGCAGGCGTGCAATTCTAAGCATGATACAACATCTGAGAACAACAATGCTAAGTGCCATTAATAAGTGTTAAGACATATAAACACGCAGGTTAGTGCTAGGGGGGGGGGGGGGGTTATGTAGAGTCCAGGTGAACTCTGAACAGGTGGGTCTTGAGTCTCTTGCGGAAGCTGGCGAGCGACTCGGCTGTCCTGACATGAGCCGGGAGCTCATTCCACCACTGAGGAGCCAGAACCGTGAAGAGTTGGGACTTGGAAGAGCGATGTTTGGCTGTTTTTAGTGAAGGCGGGTACAGTCGTTTGGCAGAAGTTGCCGAGCGGAGTGCTCGGGCTGGGGCGTAGGGTCGGACTAATTTTTGGAGGTAGGTAGGGGCGGTTCCGTTGACAAGCCATGAAGGTCAGTACCAGAGTCTTGAATCGAATGCGAGCGATTACTGGGAGCCAGTAGAGGTTGAGGAAGAGGGGGGTTACATGGGAGAGTTTAGGTAGGTTGAAACACGAGGCGTGCTGCTGCGTTCTGGATGCGTTGTAAGGGCTTGATTGTTGAGGCGGGGAGTCCAGCCAGGAGAGAGTTGCAGTAGTCGAGACGAGTGATAACGAGCGCTTGGACCAGGATCTGCGCTGCTTCACGTGTGATGAAGGGCCGGATCTTGCGGATGTTGTAGAGAGCAATTCTACAAGATCGGGCCACAGAAGTAATGTTGGCGTTGCAGGACAGCTGGTCATCCAGTACCACGCCGAGGTTCCTTGCCGTGGGTGCAGGGGAGACTTCGATGTCCTCGATGGTGACAAGTAGGGTCCATCTGAGGGCAATATATGTATGTATGTATGTGTGTTTGTGGGAATATCCATGAATGTGTGTGTGTGGTCTTTGCACGAGCGTGCATGAGCATGCATGTGTGTGCGTGAGCCTGCATGAGCATGTGTGAGCAAGCGCATGTGTGCACACGCGTGTGTGCATGGCATGTGTGTGGGAACGCATGTGGGGTGTGTCTGCGCACCCTGTGTGTGCGTGCATGTGTGCGTGCGTGTGTGTCTGAACACGTGTTGTGCCAGAGTGACACGGGAGGAGTGAATTGGCTTTTTGAGCTTTTAGATTCGCATTCATGACATCCAGTTGTGATTTATTCCTCACGGTGCAACACAGCAGCACAGCAGCCAGCGTTTTAGTGTCCCATTCCCACCCCCCACCCCCCAACACAAAAAGCCCCTCGTACGCCCAGACAGAGCAGCAGAGCACCACCACAGTGTGTGTCTGCATAGCTCTGGCCTGCACCCTTCAGGACTGACTATCCATTATCCAATTATAACCCCCCCACGCCACCCACCCACTGACCCTGCATTAGTCAAATAGAATAAAATAAAATAACTGACTGAAAAGGAGAATTCCTGCAAACTGAAAAACATGCGGCAATGTCACGCGCTGAGAGAGGAGAAAGAGTTTGGTGTTGGATGTGTGAGGAACAAAGTGTGAGTGTGAGTGTGTGTGTGTGTGTGTGTGTGTGTGTGTGTGTGTGTGTGTGTGTGTGTGTGCATGTGTGTGCGTGTGTGGTGTGTGTGCGTGCGTGTGTGGTGCGTGTCAAGCACCACTCCATGGGGAAAATCACACCGATTACAAAAAGAGGCCATTTTGTTCCTGAACAAAGCCTTTAAAAGCAGTACTTTTGGCAGAACTCACGCAATTCGGACTTTCACTCCATAAGTGGACATAAAGAGTTTTCAAATGTTGAAAAAAAAGAAAATATCCACCCAGCATTCTGTTCATTGATGGTCTACATTAAAACTGTAAAGTGTCACTTAAAAAGCTCTTCTGGGCAATTTGAGAGCTTACAGCAAAGCGAGTCAAATTAAACATAAATAAATCCTAGCTTTACGCATGGAAACACAACGTGGGTGACCTCTCAACGCAGCGGTGAGTAGCCTACTGCCGTGCCGTGGTGGCCCACTGAGTGAGAATAGAAATAAACACAGACAGGAACTCAGAAGCATTCCCCCGTTTTTTGCTGTCCTCACCTTCTGCAGCAGCTGGGAGCCAGAGTATTTGGCCGAGATGGACTTCATCTCCCCTCCGAACGCGGACGCCCACAGCTTCACCCTCGCGCGCCAGAAAACCACACACACACACACGCACACACACACACACACGCACCCACGTGTAATTAGACCAACAGCACCGTAAATCACACCTCTGAACATGATCACAGGTAGACCAGGTGTAGGTGCAACGTGGGGAAACCACTGAAACGTCTTCTGTTTAAAACGCCAGTATTGAAGCCAATTGCTACCCAAATCACCGGCAATGGAATGGGCATGCAAGAATTATTTTCCCAGTTAATAGGGCTAATTGCTAATTAATTTAACGAATGAAAGAATGTGGTATACATGCACAAACAAATGTTGTTTGATTAAATGTTACAATGACTGACTATCAGCCATTGCTTACTCCTTGACAGTGTAGCCTACATTTATGAGGCACAATGTAATGATCTCTATCATGAGATGAGATGCGATAAGATGAGATATGATAGAACTTTATCGATCCCGGGGGAAATTATTGTGCCAGAGGTTGCCATAGCAATGGAATAAAACAACAGAGAAATAAACAATAGAATCATAAAATAATATAATGCTGCAAGGGGATGGTGTTGGAGGGTTGGAGGGTTGGCGGGTGGGGGTAAGGGGGGGGGGGGGGGGTACCGTGTATTACTCACACAGTCGGCGGGATGCTCTGGTGGAGATCCTTCGACCCCGGTTGACCCAGGTGCTGAGAGTGACGCAAACGAGCAGCAGGCGCGCAGGGCACCCCCGGCACCGCAACGCACGGAAGAAACTCTTGTCTCCTCTTGCAGGTTTGCGGGCGCACATTATTGCGAACGCTGGGTT
>PIJE02005108.1:0-20862 GCA_002895965.2 Coryphaenoides rupestris | reverse complement strand
GCATGCGGCTCGGGAGCCGCGGGTTGGCCAGGCCTGTTCTACCGTTACTCTGCGCCTCTGATTGTACAACGCGCGTGTTTTAGAACCAGGTTTTGAAAATGAAAGTGAATGGCCGGCATACCGTGGTCCCGCGGCGTGCCGAACCGTACAGGGCATACCGTACGATACGACAATATTTCGTATACCGTTGCATCCCTAGTCTGTACCAAACATGTTTTACATCTGGAGAAAAAATGTGTTGGCCAGGGCATCTATGCCGCACTACAGTACTTAATTTATAATGGTGGTGTAAGTGTATAGTTTGGCCTACCTGTATCAAATAGTTGAGCTCCTACGATTTGTATATTGCAATAGGCCATATTTCGAGAATAGTTTGATGAATTGTTCAGCCCTACATTTGGACAATTTAAACTTGGGAGTATCGTGATCTTTGCTGCTCCTCTTCCCAGGTGTGTGTGTTCCATGCATTGGAGGACTGGATGGGGCTTGGCAAGGCAGAGGATTACCTTAGTGTCATAGAGTATCTGCTGTGGGTCTTCACTCCTCTGGCCGTGGTCTTCATCCTGCCCTTCCTCATAGTCATCCTCCTCTACCTCTCCATACTCTTTCTTCATGTCTACAAGGTACACACACTCTGCATGGGGGATTATTTTTAGAGAATCCTAATCCTGCGTGTGTGAGTTTTGTTTTTAAATCAATAATACACGTTACATCACATTGTAAAGTTGAAACATAACTGCGATGCATAATATCATAGCAGTTAACAGATCACACAGTGAATGTCTGAAGACACTTTGGTTTCTCTTTTGTTTATGACAGTTTTGTCAACAAGAAAAATTATATATATTCATTAAGTATAATAATAATAATAATTATTATTATTATTATTATTATTATTCACAGATCATTTGAACGTGGCAGTGTACCTTTCCTGTAACAATGTATTTGGTACAGGTACATGACCCGGCTGCCGTGTTTACATGGCTGTTAGGAAACCTCCAAAAACCTCTCAAAGTTCCTAGCTAAGTGTTCTCTCTAAAAAAATCTCATCACAAAGCTTTTATTAAGGAAGAGGGAGAACTCTTAAGCTAAAATTAAGGGGGGGGGGTTGACCCTATTGCAATGGATGACATCATGATTCATGAGCAAGCTTACTTCCTGTGTCCACAGTGATTGGCTGATAAGGGATGGGTCTCTGTCAGTGATTATACTGTAGAAGGAGGAATAATGTTTCCATATTCAAATAAAGATAGAATAAAATATATAAAACGATTTCTAGAAATTATTAAGATTATTGTATTTGAAGTAAAATCTATATCGTTATTTATTATCTTTATCTTTATTTTATTACACCACAGATGTAATAATAATGTAAAAAGATTAGATTAAACACTGATTGTGACTGATTGTCACTGATTAAACATAAAACCAAGAATAATAGTCTACTGACTAGTCAAGTTCAGCTAAATGTCAGCTATGGCCATGAGGCCATGAAGAAGAAAGCATATTTTACTGACAGATGACTGATGCCTGGGCCGTCTACTCTGCATTATCATAATACCCTCACGATTAAGGGGATGCCTTTCTAAGCTTAGTATCTGTCATGGTTTGCTCTCTACCAGCCGACCACTCCCACCTTGCCAGCCACGTTCCAGTCACTCGCTGCCAGATTGTTCTTTGTATCTACATGCAAGACCCTCCAGTATTTCTCGCATTGATTTCCCATTGCCGACCCTGCTGTCCCCGACCTCCTTGCCTCGTCGTATTCCCGGTAAACGCCTCAGACTTCTGACCCCACCACAATTTCAGCCTCTGCACTTCCTGGTTTTTGTCTGCCCGTCCCTGTGACTGGTTGGCATTCTCTCGACACGACATTGCATTCCGGTGTCCCGATCCTCCGCCTGTCCTGGATCATCTGTCTGCCTGCTCTGTGGTCTTTTACCTTCTCCCTCCCAGTACCGTTGCCCCCCAACAGACTGTTGTCTGTGTGTGTGAGCTTTCCTCCACTCACCTGCTTGCCTCCCCGGTTTAAGATTTACTCCGAAATCAGCAAGTTAGGAGCTACTTATAGCCTTAAGATGTTTTGTGAATACGGCTCCAGGTTCCAACCATGTTTTCCTGTGTGCATGTAAACACAGTGATTGTTGTTTTGAAAAGCAGTCATGGAATATGACTGCTATATATGACTGGAATATGACAATACCAATTCTTAACTTCAATTATGCCAAATAGTTTTTGCCGTCGGAATATCTTATCTTACCTACATATTTGTATATTTTAACCGTAAATGTATAAATCTTATTATTCTGTTGTTTTCCACATTGTTTTATTGTACTGTATTGCTATGCAACCTGGCACAAGAATTTCCTTCGGGATTAATAAAGTTCTATTCTATTCTATTCTATTAAGGCTGTTACTATGGCACTCCTGAATTACTCAGTGGAGAAGTGGGCTTGACATACGTCTGTCTCTCGCTTTGTCCTACTACAGAGGAAGAACCAGCTGAAGGAGGCATACTGTAACAACCTATGGGACGGAGCCAGGAAGACACTGGCTACGCTCTGGGACGGCCACGGAGCCATATGGCATGGTAAGACCCTGGCTGCTCTCTGGGATGGCCACAGAGCAGCCATATGGCATGGCAAGGGTCATGTACTGTAGTGGCAAGCTTTCCTCTGTCCAGCAATCCACATTACCATGTTACGACCTGGCTCCAGTGGCTATAACAAAAAGGAAACACACTATGATGAAAGTTTCAACAAAATACGTCTTTATTAAACCTATTAAAAACTTAATAGGCAAATTAGATCCAAATAAAGTGCCAATTGAACCAAAGTAAGGATGAGTCAAGTAATTAAGGTGTGGAGTGTGAATGTCAGTAAGAATAGTAGTACCAGTATGTGTAAATGTAAACTAATGTGTGTGTGCTTGTGTTGATTGGTGTTGAAAGGTGCATAAGGGCAAAGTAACTGAGGCACATAATAAGTTCTTTGAAAACAATTACTCAGGACAACTTACAAGATCCCCCCTTTTTGTGCTCAACCATGCACAGCGGTCCCCAGACTGATTAACTCTAACTAAGAGTAATTGGTGACGTAATTATTAGCACTAAAGGAGCATTCCAACATATACATCTTATACATCTTTACGGATTGGCAATGGGTTGTCTCACTTGGATTTCAGTTATCTCTCAATGTTGTTAAGTAGAGTATTAAACCTTGGAGGAACAGTTTTACATGTATTTTGTATTTTGGGGGGGGAGATAAAACAAATACATGTGTGGTGTAATAAAGAATTGCATCACAAACTGGTCAGAGAGAGTTTTTTATTTTACTTATAATAAAGAATTGCATCACAAACTGGTAAGAGAAAGAGGGATTTTTACTTTTATATTTTCAGATGACAGAGCTGACCTCTATGACCTGACAGAGAAAACAGTCTCTCACATGGCTCTGTTGAAGCAGGTGTAGCTAAGTACCTTTGTTCAATATGGGCCAGCTTAGTATGGGCACCTTTGTGTGCTGACCACCACTGTAGTGGACATGCCTCTATGCCAGGGCTGCCCAATTTGGGGCCCGCGGGCCAAAGTTGGCCCGCGACCGATTATATTTGGCCCGCGCCTTATCCACTGTATAATTTTTTTCCCGCCATCGGCGCTCGGAATCTGCGCTCGCTCTCACTGAATATTATTTATTGGTGCAGACGCGCGAGCCGGGCCATCAGCAGACGAGGATCACAGCGTCTAGCACCCCCCCCCCCCCCCCCCCCCCCCGCCAGGGAAAAAATTACTTCGTGTCCGTTGCACGTCTCGGGGGGGGGGGGGGGGTGCTACACGCTGTGATCCTCGTCCACTAATGGCCCGGCCCGTCTAACGACTTTGAAAACCAAAAGTGGCCCTTGAGCCAAAACAATTGGGCACCCCTGCTCTATGCTGACACTGGGCTCTGCCTATACCTGTCTAGAGTTTTGTCTGTGGACGGTGCCTCATCATCAGACTCTGACTCCATCAGTAGGAGGGCCATCTTCTTCTTTGGTGGCTCAGATTCCATTTCCTTTGTGGAGGGCTGTGGTGCAGGTTCCTTGTCCTTTAGCATCTCAGCCACACCTCTTCCCTCTCTGCTCTGGGCAGGCACCTGAAGTCCTTGAATCTGGGATCAAGAGCTGTTGCTACCTTAAGCCATGACGTGTTTGTGTTCTTCTTTCGTCTGTTCTGTTCTGTGATCTCCTCTGTGAATTCAGCCTTGAAGCACACTACATAGGCAGAACAGACAACATCTGAGGCATCCATTGTACGCAAGAGGTGGCAGAGTGCAGGCAGCACCACAAAGCCGGACACATACACTATATGGCCAAAAGTCAGTGGACACCCCTACTAATTATTGAGTTCAGGTGTTTCAGCCACACCCATTGCTAACAGGTGCATAAAATCAAGCACATAGCCATGAAATCTCCACAGACGGTGGATATATTTACCATTCAGAATGGTTCATAAAGAGCTCAGTGACTTTGAACGCGGCACTGTCATAGGATGCCATCTTTGCCACAAGTCAGTTCGTGAAATGTCTGCCCTACTAGATGTGCCTCGGTCAACCGTAAGTGCTATTATTGTGAAGTGGAAGTGCCTGGGAGCAACAACCAGCTCGGCCACAAAGTGTAGACCATGCAAACTCACAGAGTGGGGGCGACGAGTGCTGAAGCGCGTAGCGCGTAAAAATCGCCTATCATCTGCTGTATCACTCACTACAAAGTACCCAAACTGCCTCTGGAAGCACCATCAGCACAGAACTGTGCGTTCGGGAGCTTCATGGAATGGGTTTCCATGGCCGATCAGCTTGCAACACAAGCCTCACATCACCATGCGGCAATGCCAAGCGTCTGTTGGAGTGGTGTAAAGCACACCGCAACTGGACTCTGGAGCAGTGGAAACGTGTTCTTTGGAGTGATGAATCACGCTTCAGCTATCTGGCAGTCTGATGGACGAATCTGGGTTTTGGCGGGATGCCAGGAGAACATTACCTTCTGGAATGCATAGTGCCTACTGTAAAGTTTGGTGGAGGAGGGATAATGGTCTGGGGCTGTTTCTCAGGGGCTAGGCCCCTTAGTTTCCAGTGAAGGGTATGCTTAATGCTACAGGATATGAAGACATCTTAGCCAATTGGGCGCTTCCAACTTTGTGGCAACAGTTTGGGGAAGGCCCTTTGCTGTTCCAGCATGACTGTGCCCCTGTGCACAAAGCAAGGTCCATAAAGACATGGTTAGACGAGTTTGGTGTGGAGGAACTCCATTGGCCTGCACAGAGCCCTGAACTCAACCCCATTGAACACCTTTGGGAGGACAATAATATATTATACTAATTGGATTTGTCATAAATTAAAATAAGGTATAAGGCGATCCATTTTGCGATTCCGTTGGTTAATTTAGTTGTTGCTTTGTTGAGAGACTTGCCCTGGATGGACTCTGCTAGCATAGTCTGACAAACATGGCTTGATGCCGACTCAGTGGTAGCGTTAGAATTAGCGTTAGAATTAGCATTAGCAAAGATGTGCTTTGCTCGAAGGTGGTACTTCAGACTCGTTATGCTTCGGTGGAAAGACAGCTTCCAGATTAATCGCAATCGTTAACGCGTTAACGTTAAGCGCTCCGCTCAAAAACTTTGACTGGACGAGTGGTACCACCTTCACTAAGAACAGGCAAATAAGTCTCAACTGTTCTCTGTTCTGGCGCTGCAGTGGTGGAATGAGCTCCCGGTTGAGATCAGTATGGCAGAGTCGCTTACCAGCTTCCGCAAGTTCCCACATGTTCAGAGTTCACCTGGACTATACATAACCCCCTCACACCTACCCAAACCTACCCTAACCAACCCTAACCCTAGCACTAACAAACGCATGTTTGTATGTCTTGGCACTAAATAATAGTACTTGGCATGTTATATGTTCTTAGATGTTCGGTACTGCACACAGAATGGCATTTCTACTCTTATCCCAACTATTATGCAGCCTACCTAGCAATTATGAAACTTGATCTATTAACCTTGCAATTATGAATGTGTTGATTTGATGATTCAGAAAAAAGGACTAATTAACCATTTAACGTGTAACAAGTAACACTGAACAGATCTGTCTTGCTGCTTGTTGGGTGGCTATTTGGATCCATGGCAAATGCTGGCCAACCGTCTTGACAATAGTGTAGTTTGCTTGTCTGTTCTGTACAAACTGTAGCGTTTGCATGGACTGAAGGTTACAGGAGAGTAACGGTAGACCCCATCGACCTACAGAGCCATTTAACACTCCAATTGTGAATTCAATTGGAGAGTGTGATAGTGCTCGTATTTAATAAAAAACCATGCCCGCACTCAGGAGCTCACAATGCAGCAGTTTTATTACTGCCAACATTTCGGTCCAAGACTTTCCTCAGTCGAAATATTAATATTTTATTTGACACAAGAGTGTTAAAGTGTTGAGGAATGACACACTTAAACTGCTGTGGCATTTAGAACTCCTGCGCACACCGGTGAGGCAAAATATTTCTAATATGCAAACTATTACAAATGGCTGCCTTCCAGCCTGCTGCCTAACCTGTCCAAAGACGATGCAGTATATTCTGACTAATAGTCCCGTTATGCGCATCCAAGACTTAACAAAATGCATTTAAAGCGGTCTGGGAAAAAACAGCAGCCGTGGGGTGGTGAATAAAACATTCTCCAATGCTGTTATAAACTTTGCTGTCAGGTTATGAAATCCACGGCATGGAGAAGATCCCGGATGAAGGGGCAGCGTTGATCGTGTACTACCACGGCGCCATCCCCATCGACTATTACTACTTCCTGGCCAGTGTCATCCTGCAGAAGGGACGCACCTGCCACTCTGTCGCTGACCACATCGTCTTTAAGGTTCCAGGTATGTCTGGGCTACATGGGCAGACACGGTTATACACACTGTCCTTAAACGGGAGCCGTCCACTGCTCTAGAAGCAGTGCTCTCTTATAGCAGATAACAGCCAAGCGTGACACCTTCCCTTTAAGCATAGACGTATAGTGCAGATCCTGGCAATATGGTGTTCTGCCCCTGTCTGTTTCCAGAACACCATGCATGTACACACTTGCACATGCATTACCATGTAGGAAGCATAATCTTCTGCCAACCCAAAATATCTTTAACATTATTTAACAAACATTTTAAGAGGTAGAGAAGGGAAGGGTAAAGATTAAAGTGTGTTTGTATTATTATGATAAATCATGATCTCATCTCAGCATATGGAAAACCTTCAATGTTTCATATGTCAATCTGTTTGTTCCCCCAAAGAATCGCCACCTTATCACGGTGGTAGGCGGTAGGGTCGCCCAAGGTAAACCAAGCTGAACCCGACCAACATGTCCTCTGAGGAAGAGGCAGAGTCTGAAAACTCTGGAAGCCTCACCCATATCCTTGGCAGAGGTCTCTGAGGTAGTCAAGAAGCTCTTCAGTGGCAAGGCATCAGGTGTGGATGAGATTTGCCCTGAGATGCTGAAGGCTCTGGACATTGTTGGGCTGTCTTTGCTGACATGCCTATTCAGTGTCACGTGGAGGGCGGCGACAGTTCCTGTGGAGTGGCAGACTGGGGTTGTGGTCCCCATTTTCAAAAAGTGGGACCGGAGGGTGTACTACAATTCTCGAGGAATCACACTGCTCAGCATCCCTGGGAAAGTATTCCAGTGCTGGAAAGGAGGCTCCGGCCGATTGTCGACAGTCGATGACTGTGTCCCCCGGGGAATCCTGTGGGCCGTATTGCCGGAGTATGGGGTACCGGGGCCGTTGTTACAAGCCATCTGGTCCTTGTATAAACAAAGTGAAAGCTATTCTCGGCACAAAGTCAAGCACGTTCTAAGTGGGTGTTGGACTCTGCCAAGGTTGTCCCTTGTCACCGATTCTGTTTGTGATCTTCATGGACAGAATCTCAATCCGAGGTGAGAGTGTCCGGTTTGGGGACCTCAGAATTTCATCCCTGCTCATTGCAGATGATGTGGTTCTGTTGGCTTCATCAGACCGTGAACTCCAGCACACACTGGGGCAGTTTGCAGCCGAGTGTGAAGCAGTCAGCATGATAGTCTGCACCTCCATGTTTGAGGCCATGGTTCTCTGCCGGAAAACGGTGGAGTGCTCCCTCGGGGTCTTATCTCTGGGTCTTATTCACAAGTGAGGGTAAAATGGAGCGGGCGCTGTACCAGTTCGTTCTGGCGGGAGCTGGGAGCTGAGCCAAAAGGCGAAGCTCTCAATTTATTGGTCCATCTACGTTCCAACCCTCACCTATGGTCACAAGATTTGGGTAGTGACCGAAAGAACGAGATCGCGGAATGAGTTTCCTCCGCAGGGTGGCTGGGCTCAGCCTTAGAGATGAGGTGAGGAGCTCAGACATCTAGAGCGAGCTCAGAGTAGAGCCGCTGCTACTTCGCGTCAAAAGGAGTCAGCTGAGGTGGTTCAGGCGTCTGATTATAGTTGGTACCCTGCGATTATGTGATTCTTCAAATAATACAAATGTGATTAAAATGAAATATTAATATATGATGTAAAAGTTGAGTGCCTTATACCAAAATGTGAGTATTATAAAGGTTGTTTTGCTGATCAGCGCTGTAAGCAGGGCTGTGTGGGAGTGTCCTTGGCATGCTTGATTGACATCTTCCTAGCCACGGCCCTTCAAACAATCTTACTATAAACCCACACCATCGGAGAAGTATGCAAATGTCTGTGTCTGCATTGCAATAATAACCAATAAATAAATAATAGAAAATGACAAGCAATGAATCATGAAATAATTGTATTTCCCATATCGCTGTGTCCTTAATAAAGTCTCTAGTAGACATGGGTCCAACATGGCATAGAGTGTTTTAAAACGTGGTGAGCTTCAATCCTTCCTGCGATCAATGGTCGGTAACAGTTAATGGAGATTACAACAAAAATACATGCTTCCACATCAGATGGCGGGTCTGTACTGTCTTTTGCAGCAGTTTGCTTCATTATAATCCTCGTCGTCTTAGTACAAATGCCAGACCATTTTAGCAAACAGGTTTTGATTGTGCTGACATCAGCAAATCCCATCAGAAATAAAGCACAGAAAAAGAACGGAAAACTGTTCGTATTTGGAATAAAATTAATGACTATGACTCGTTATAATGCTTGTTAGATGTATAAACGCCCCTAAATTCCATAGTTAACCGAGAAGACAGATTTGGCTTATCAGGAGCTTTATATATTTAGATTTGGTCATTGAGTTCATTCAGTGATGTATATGCATTGTCAGGTAGTCCTTCAGCTTTTGTGATCTAAACAAACCTTTTGTGCATTTTGTACAAACAAACTGTTGTTCAGGACAGGCGGTTGTTTTGTCACAAATCACAAATTTTGATAAACATCTAAAGTCTGATGGCAGACAAGCTGAAATCGAATTTTCTTCAAACAATCATGATGCTGGGGGCAGCGATCTGTCGACGCGTGTTACATTCCACTGATAGCTAAAACCACAGCGTCTTTCCATTTTCGCTGTCACTTCCTTGGCCACCAGCGAACACAAACTCAGTCAGCACTGGTAAAGTAAACTTTCATGTAGCAGGTGGGTAGACAACCTCAAACGTCCTTAGACATGAAAACATTTGTTACATTTGTCTTCTGAATTCTCCATCTTGCCACTCGTGAACAAGTTTATCTTCTGAAGAATATCTAGAAAACATTGTGTAACTCCATCCCTTTGCAATTGTTGGTTTTCAGCCCTTGCTCTGTGCAATCTCTACCCCCCCAAAAGTTTGGCTTTAGCATAGCTGAACTTAATTAATAGTGTCAATCGTGTCAATTTGTTTGAAAGTACACTGTTTAGAACATAACCATTCTCAACCTGTTAGAGACCACACCGTTGATGGAGACATTTTGTTCTCTCTGTGCTCCTGACTGGCCGCCTGATTTCTGGCCTCTCTTGCTTTGGTCTTGGTGTTCCTTCTTCCCCACCGACCCCCCACTCTGCCCTGGCCTGGCTGCAGGCTTCAAGCCCCTGCTGGAGGTCTTTAGCGTGATGCACGGGCCTCAGGAGGAGTGTGTGCGGGCGCTGCGCAGCGGCCATCTCCTGGGAATCTCGCCCGGCGGCGTGCGGGAGGCTCTCTTCAGCGATGAGACCTACCCGCTGATCTGGGGCACGCGCCGGGGGTTCGCCCAGGTGGCCATTGACGCCCGGGTGGTAAAGTAGCCCTTTCAACATCTTCATCTTCATTTTGTATTTTTCATTTTTTCATCTTCTTTATTTTTTTGGGGGCTCACACATTTTTGGTTCTTAAATCAATCTTGTTTTGTGTGTAATAGTATAGATTAGTGTAATAGTATGAAAAAAAATATATTATACTGTATATATATACTATATATATATTTAATTATTAACATTTTACAATCTTCACTAGGTCACTCTCAATATTCACTGGTTCCATGTATTCTCTCTCTCCTCTCTCTGTCAGCCGATCATTCCGATGTTTACTCAGAATCTGCGTGAAGGATTCAGATCTCTGGGAACGCTAAGTAAGTGCCAAGTGAGCAGTTAGCACACAGCTGTCATCATAGCCATATGCTACGTGAAACCCTATGTCATTCCTCCAACTACATGTGACAGCTGCACAGCATCAGCATGTACACATTTGTTAACAAACAAGATTTTTTTCAATGTCTTCTGCCTTTTGGACATATTGCCATCTGTCCCCGTCTTGAAATCTCTTTCTACATGAGTCTGTCTTGATCAGGTCTGTGAAGTCTGGGCCATGTGCGTATCGGGAAGCCTATGTTCTATCCCCCAACTAATCTGTTACCACTGAGCCATGTTATCTGCATCTATGCTAGCTTCATGCCCTCCTGCCTCCCTTAACGCTGCTCGCTGCTCTAGCTAAGATCTGAGGGTTGAAAAGAGAGAGAGAGAGCAGAGGAAAGGAATGGAAAATAAACAACCCAAGAAACAGCCATTCCCACCCTTACCCCGCTCTGCCTATGATAAGGCTGTGTGCACGCATGTGATTGACAGGCAAGATGTTATTCCCTGAAAGCGATCATGGAAGAGATGCCCGGATTTGTCAGGAGTGAGCTAAGAGCGGTGTAAACAGTGGCAGCTCGTCCCTGCCATTTCTAGAGAAGAAGTCTACTTAAACACGTCAAACATAATGAAAAATTATATAATAAACGTGTTTACTTGTACAATGGGCCAGCAATGGTAGACTGTATTCATTACAAAAAATCATTCCAATTCGTTCCAATTTGTTATTGGGTTATTTTTGTGTGAATACAATACGTACTTCCTGGTTGAGACAGACAGATTTCAGCCAGACAAATGTGTGTATGGGAGTAATAACCTTTTGGCAAGCATGTGACCAAAAGCTGCTCTCTGATTGGCGGCTTCTGTGGGGGCGTGTCGATGACTCTGATTACTCAAAAAACTCTTATATATTATATACCTGGAGGCATGCAGTGTATGGGGCACAGGACAACAATACTCCTCAACATTTTTTTCAAATAAGACCTTAATCCTTGTCATTTTCAGATGTTTGTAATTTGCCAGCACATAATTTCCAAGAACAAGGCAATAATTACTTAACTTAATGTTGTTCATCCTGTTGCTATGGTCTATTTGGCCAAAAGGATTGGAGCTGGACAAATGACAGCTTCTGCCACTGGGTAGACGCAGTCAGCCAGAACAGATAGTGTCATAGAGCGCTACTCCTTACGTTTTACCTACAGCACTTTCTGATTCATTCATTTTTCTTCCTTCATATTTTACATACTTTTACACGTTGTCTTCTCTCTATCTAGAGTTTTTCCGGTGGCTTTATGAGCGGTTTCGGCTGCCAGTGGCTCCAATCTATGGCGGCTTTCCAGTTAAATTCCGGACCTACTTGGGCGACCCGATCCCATATGACCCCAGCATAAGCGCTGTGGAGTTAGCAGATAAGGTATGTATGAGATGAGATGTCCTCAAAAGAAATGCAGTTACTGGTAAAGTTGCCAATCCATAAATACATTTATGGGCAACTCGTGTTCAGGTTCTGAACACGGCAAGTAAAAGGGATGTCTACTCTGTATTTTCCGATGCTAGGAGCTTAAGATTCAGAATCAGTATCTACTGTAGAGGATCTTTAATAGGTGCGTCCTTGACATTTTGTTTTCCACAGGAGTGAATCTGCAACCATGTATTTATTTATAGTTTTCCACACTACACATAATATAACTAAAAAGATGCACAAAATCATCCACAGCTTAAAGCGCTATGTTTTTTTGGACTGTACTGGCAAATCTATTGGTTATGCAGCTTTCAAATAATTTTCAACTTTGAATTTTAATCTGAACGTGGGTCTGTGATGCACCGAAGCTGTTAATGGTATCCAAGGACTTAACATTGGTACAGCAATAACAAGCTTTACTGACCCACTATCGTCCCCCACTCACTAGGTGGCAGCAGGCGGTCCAGTCCCTTCATAGACCAGCACCAGCGTATCCCGGGCAACGTGCTGCGAGCCCTGCTGGAGCGCTTCCACACCAAACATAAAGAGGAGTGAAGAGGAATGGGGACAGACACACTGAAGGCATGCTGTCACCCATCACACTCACATCTAAAGAGAAGAAGCACAAGAGATTCAAGATTCAACAAGTTTAATTGTCANAGCTGAACTTAATTAATAGTGTCAATCGTGTCAATTTGTTTGAAAGTACACTGTTTAGAACATAACCATTCTCAACCTGTTAGAGACCACACCGTTGATGGATACATTTTGTTCTCTCTGTGCTCCTGACTGGCCGCCTGATTTCTGGCCTCTCTTGCTTTGGTCTTGGTGTTCCTTCTTCCCCACCGACCCCCCCACTCTGCCCTGGCCTGGCTGCAGGCTTCAAGCCCCTGCTGGAGGTCTTTAGCGTGATGCACGGGCCTCAGGAGGAGTGTGTGCGGGCGCTGCGCAGCGGCCATCTCCTGGGCATCTCGCCCGGCGGCGTGCGGGAGGCTCTCTTCAGCGATGAGACCTACCCGCTGATCTGGGGCACACGCCGGGGGTTCGCCCAGGTGGCCATTGACGCCCGGGTGGTAAAGTAGCCCTTTCAACATCTTCATCTTCATTTTGTATTTTTCATTTTTTCATCTTCTTAATTTTTTTGGGGGCTCACACATTTTTGGTTCTTAAAATCAATCTTGTTTGTGTGTAATAGTATAGATTTAGTGTAATAGTATGAAAAAAAAATATATATACTGTATATATATACTATATATATATTTAATTATTAACATTTTACAATCTTCACTAGGTCGCTCTCAATATTCACTGGTTCCATGTATTCTCTCTCTCCCTCTCTCTGTCAGCCGATCATTCCGATGTTTACTCAGAATCTGCGTGAAGGATTCAGATCTCTGGGAACGCTAAGTAAGTGCCAAGTGAGCAGTTAGCACACAGCTGTCATCATAGCCATATGCTACGTGAAACCCTATGTCATATTTATTCCTCCAACAACATGTGACAGCTGTACAGCATCAGCATGTACACATTTGTTAACAAACAAAGATTTTTTTCAATGTCTTCTGCCTTTTGGACATATTGCCATCTGTCCCCGTCTTGAAATCTCTTTTCTACATGAGTCTGTCTTGATCAGGTCTGTGAAGTCTGGGCCATGTGCGTATCGGGAAGCCTATGTTCTATCCCCCAACTAATCTGTTACCACTGAGCCATGTTATCTGCATCTATGCTAGCTTCATGCCCTCCTGCCTCCCTTAACGCTGCTCGCTGCTCTAGCTAAGATCTGAGGGTTGAAAGGAGAGAGAGAGAGCAGAGGAAAGGAATGGAAAATAAACAACCCAAGAAACAGCCATTCCCACCCTTACCCCCGCTCTGCCTATGATAAGGCTGTGTGCACGCATGTGATTGACAGGCAAGATGTATTCCCTGAAAGCGATCATGGAAGAGATGCCCGGATTTGTCAGGAGTGAGCTAAGAGCGGTGTAAACAGTGGCAGCTCGTCCCTGCCATTTCTAGAGAAGAAGTCTACTTAAACACGTCAAACATAATGAAAAATTATATAATAAACGTGTTTACTTGTACAATGGGCCAGCATGGTAGACTGTATTCATTACAAAAAATCATTCCAATTCGTTCCAATTTGTTATTGGGTTATTTTTGTGTGAATACAATACGTACTTCCTGGTTGAGACAGACAGATTTCAGCCAGACAAATGTGTGTATGGGAGTAATAACCTTTTGGCAAGCATGTGACCAAAAGCTGCTCTCTTGATTGGCGGCTTCTGTGGGGGCGTGTCGATGACTCTGATTACTCAAAAACTCTTATATATTATATACCTGGAGGCTATGCAGTGTATGGGGCAACAGGGACAACAATACTCCTCAATTTTTTTTTAAAAATAAGACCTTAATCCTTTGTCATTTTCAGATGTTTGTAATTTGCCAGCAACATCATTTCCAAGAACAGGCAATAATTACTTAACTTAATGTTGTTCATGCTGTTGCTATGGTCTATTTGGCCAAAAGGATTGGAGCTGGACAAAATGACAGCTTCTGCCACTGGTAGACGCAGTCAGCCAGAACAGATAGTGTCATAGAGCGCTACTCCTTACGTTTTACCTACAGCACTTTCTGATTCATTCATTTTTCTCCTTCATATTTTACATACTTTTACACGTTGTCTCTCTCTATCTAGAGTTTTTCCGGTGGCTTTATGAAGCGGTTTCGGCTGCCAGTGGCTCCAATCTATGGCGGCTTTCCAGTTAAATTCCGGACCTACTTGGGCGACCCGATCCCATATGACCCCAGCATAAGCGCTGTGGAGTTAGCAGATAAGGTATGTATGAGATGAGATGTCCTCAAAAGAAATGCAGTTACTGGTAAAGTTGCCATCCATAAATACATTTATGGGCAACTCCGTGTTCAGGTTCTGAACACGGCAAGTAAAAGGGATGTCTACTCTGTATTTTCCGATGCTAGGAGCTTAAGATTCAGAATCAGTATCTACTGTAGAGGATCTTTAATAGGTGCGTCCTTGACATTTTGTTTTCCAACAGGAGTGGAATCTGCAACCATGTATTTATTTATAGTTTCCACACTACACATAATATAACTAAAAAGATGCACAAAATCATCCACAGCTTAAAGCGTTATGTTTTTTTGGACTGTACTGCAAATCTATTGGTTATGCAGCTTTCAAATAATTTCAACTTTGAATTTTAATCTGAACGTGGGTCTGTGATGCACCGAAGCTGTAATGGTATCCAAGGACTTAACATTGGTACAGCAATACAAGCTTTACTGACCCACTATCGTCCCCCACTCACTAGGTGCAGCAGGCGGTCCAGTCCCTCATAGACCAGCACCAGCGTATCCCGGGCAACGTGCTGCGAGCCCTGCTGGAGCGCTTCCACACCAAACATAAAGAGGAGTGAAGAGGAATGGGGACAGACACACTGAAGGCATGCTGTCACCATCACACTCACATCTAAAGAGAAGAAGCACAAGAGATTCAAGATTCAACAAGTTTAATTGTCAGATACACATACACGTCACACTCACATTTACAACAGAAGAAGAACACAAACACGCTCACATTTACAAAAGAAGAAGAACACAAACACACATTTATAAGAGAAGAGAACACAAACACTCACATTTACAAGAGAAGAACATTGTTCCGATACCAGCAATTTAACCAACCAGTCAGAGTTGGGTGTGTATGTGGAGGGAAATCTATTCTCACACACACACACACACACACACACACACACACACACACACACACACACACACACACACACACACACACACACACACACGCCTTGATGCTGAACAAAATGTCCTTACCGAGGACAGTAGTTATCAAATAAAATCTAAAAACATTAACATTCAAATTTTATGATGGGTCAGCGTGCTCTTAGTCATTCAAATGTGCAATTTATGTCACGTGTTGACCAGCAAATACTCAGGTTGAAGTATGTTGAAAATCATCTTTATTGTCCATTGAAGGTCATTGTAGAACGGTATCTTTCTGTTGTATTAGTTTAGTCGTATTAGTTTGTTTCTGTGTCTTCAGTTGAAACGACTCACTGAAGCTCTCTGACTCAGAAGTACTGTAAGTACTTTGAGTCAAACTGAATTAAATGAATTGAATGAAGTTTAATAGCAGTACACAGTTGGCAGTTTTCCCCTCAGGCTTTGCCGTTCTAAAATGGCTGTTCCTGCATTTAATGCTGATATCTATACACATAGATACAGCTGTACCGTAGCCTGTTACAATACAGTAGTTGATCACAGTAGTTGTGTACATTATTTAAAATTCCATTTTGAAAAATAACTTTTCCCTGTGGGCTCATCACCTGCAGGGAGAGTCATTGGGGTCGGGTGCGTTGTATACCGGGCGGTAGGCAAAATCGGCATCCTGGGCGTGCGGATCCCCAGCATCGGCGATTGGTTCTAGGGACGTGGAACGTGCGGGAGGTGGAGCGGTACCAACTAGATATGGTTGGGCTCACCTCCATGCACAGCACCGGATCTGGAACCAAACTCCTGGAGAGGGGCTGGACCCTCTACTTCTCCGGAGTTGCCCAGGGTGTGAGGCGCCAGGCGGGTGTGGGGATACTCACAAGTCCCCGGCTGAGCGCCGCTGTGTTGCAGTTCTCTCCAGTGAACGAGAGGGTCGCCTCCATGCGACTGCAAGTCGCTGGGGGGAAGGCTCTGACTGTTGTGTGTGCCTATGCACCAAACAGCAGTTTAGAGTATCCGGCCTTCTTGGAGTCCTTGGGTGGCATCCTGGAAAGGGTTCCATCCGGAGACTCCATAGTT
The DNA here is from genome assembly GCA_002895965.2 of Coryphaenoides rupestris. Taxonomy (NCBI): domain Eukaryota; kingdom Metazoa; phylum Chordata; class Actinopteri; order Gadiformes; family Macrouridae; genus Coryphaenoides; species Coryphaenoides rupestris. Next base: position 4,046 of record PIJE02005108.1, on the reverse strand, counting down.
CTACTGGGGAACTTCAACGCACATGTGGGCAATGATGGAGAAACCTCCAGGTTTCTCCATCGGCCTGCCCGGCCTGCCCGATCTGAACCAGAGTGGTATTTTGTTATTGGACTTCTGTGCTAGTCATGGACTGGCCATAACAAACACCATGTTCGAACATAGGGTGGTCCACAAGTGTACCATCAGATCTGCGGCCGCATGTTTTGGACAAGAGAGGAGCAGAGCTGTCAACTGGTCACCACCTGGTGGTGAGTTGGATCAGATGGCGCGGGAGGCTGCCAGACAGACCTGGTAAACCCAAACGTGTAGTGAGGGTGAACTGGGAACGTCTGGTGGAAGCCCCTGTCCGTAAGGTCTTTAACTCCCACCTCCGGAAGAACTTCTCGTGCATCCCGGGGGAGGTTGGGGACATGGAACCTGAGTGGGCCATGTTCAGCGCCTCCATTGTAGAGGCTGCAGCTTGAGGCTGTGGTCAAAAGGCTTTTGGTGCCTGTCGTGGCGGCAACCCAAGAACCCGTTGGTGGACACCAGTGCTGAAGGAAGCCGTCAGGCTGAAGAAGGAGGCCTTTCAGGCCTGGTTGGCCCAGGGGTCTCCTGAAACAGCAGACGGGTACCGGGAGGCCAAAAGGACCGCGGCTTCAGCGGTTGCTGAAGCAAAAACTCGGGTGTGGGAGGAGTTCGGGGAGGCCATGGAGCAGGATTTTCGGTTGGCCTCAAGGAAGTTCTGGCAAACCGTCCGGCGACTCAAGAAGGGAAAGCAGGGCTTGGCTCAGGCTGTGCTCAGTCGGGGAGGAGAACTGCTGACCCAGACTGAGGATATTGTCGGGCAGTGGAAAGAACACTTTGAGGAACTCCTGAACCCGACCAGTACGTCCTCTGTGGAAGAGGCAGAGTCTGAAGACTCGGGGGAAGTCTCACCCATATCCTTGGTAGAGGTCACTGAAGTAGTCAAAAAGCTCTTCAGTGGCAAGGCGCCAGGTGTGGATGAGATTCACCCTGAGATGCTGAAGGCTCTGGACATTGTCGGGCTGTCGTGGCTGACACGCCTAGTCAATGTCGCGTGGAGGTCGGGGACAATACCTGTGGAATGGCAGACCGGGGTGGTGGTCCCCATTTTAAAAAAAGGGGACCTTAGGGTGTGCTCCAATTTTCGGGGTATCACACTGCTCAGCCTCCCCGGGAAAGTTTATTCCAGGGTGCTGGAATGGAGGCTCTGGCCGATTGTCGAACCTCAGCTTCAGGAGGAAAAATGCAGTGTACCCTCGCAGGGTTGTTAGGGGGGCATGGGAGTTTGCCCATCCAGTCTACATGTGCTTTGTGGACCTGGAGAAGGCTTATGACCGATCACAAGCTTTGGGTCGTGACCGAAAGAATGAGATCGCCGATACAAGCGGCCGAAATGAGTTTCCTCCGCAGGGTGGCTGGGCTCAGCCTTAGAGATAGGGTGAGGAGCTCAGACATCCGGAGGGAGCTCGGAGTAGAGCCGCTGCTCCTCCGTGTCGAAAGGAGTCAGCTGAGGTGGTTCGGGCATCTGATCAGGATGTCCCCCGGGCGCCTCCCTTTGGAGGTTTTCCGGGCACGTCCAACTGGGAGGAGACCCCGGGGCAGACCCAGAACCCGCTGGAGGGATTATCTATCTCATCTGGCCTGGGAACGCCTCGGGATCTCCCAGGAGGAACTAGAGAGTGTTGCTGGGGAGAAGGAAGCCTGGGGGGCCCTGCTTAGCCGGCTGCCAGAGCAACCCGGCCCCGGATAAGCGGATGAGAATGGATGGATGGATGGATGGACTTTTCCATACATACTGTATAATCCTTTTGTTCATCAGAACATTACTTGACTACTTACAAATAACTATTCATCACAAAATAATTCCTCGTTTTATGTATGTTTATATTATTCATAGCAACACGATAGAGATGAACTGATGTGAATCAAATATGTTGTGTACCTGTTCCTCTCCATGCCCTCAAAGAAAGTGATGAGTGAAGTGTTATCTCATCACTGTTGTTGATGTGCACCGCTTTCTTTCCATTGAGACATACAACATTGAAGCTGTGATCAAAACCGTAGCAAGTTGTGGAAACCTTTGAATGGATTCAGCCATGTGAACGCCTGTCACCTTGGTAACAGGTGATGGTATATTCTTGTACTTCTAGTGGGAGAATATATATATAATGTATATATATATATATGTATATTTCTATTAGGGCTGTCAAACGATTAAAATTATTAATCGCAATTAATCGCAATTAAACGTTTTTTATTGGCTCAAACTTGAATGATTTTTCCAAGTGTTCCAAGCAGTGTATTGTGTTGTAGCCTTATACATGTAAAATATAAGCAGCATCCAAATGTATTTTTTATAACAATAAAAAAATCCAATATAAAACCAAAAATATTTGTAGCCACTGCCAGGACAATAACATTTTCATAGTTTTATCTAGTTAATTGGGGGGTGCTCCGAATTAACGGACCCCCCCCCCCCCCCATCAGATCCGCGAATTAACGGACCCCCCCCCCCCCCCCCCTTAACTTTGACAGCCCTAATTTCTATATATGATTTGGATGTGCAGTGTTGTATCCATGTGTAGATTCAGCTTTTGACGAACCTGGTGAACTGGTGTGTTACCATGTACAGTATATATAGATCGTATCGATGGTCAAGTTTGCGCCAAAGTCTGTCGACCACATCAACGGTGGTGTATGTTGTATAGTATGTGTATATGTGGTTCTTCTCCATTTATTGATTCTGATTGGACCGATTTTCCTACTTTCAAATGTCATTGCCAATTATCTTTTATTTGTTTTTTTCATGTGAAAAATCTTTTTGTAAATGACAAAGTATTTAACTGGTTGTTATACTTCTGTGAGAAATATAATGCCAGTTTTACGCATAAATTCTACAAACATTTTGAGATTTTTGTAAAATGTACTGTCAAATGCTATTTGCACTTTCAAAAATCGGAGGTCCACTTGCAAACTACTGTGATACTGGACAGTGAATCATCCTCAATAAATCTATTTTACTATGAATTAACTGTTCACTGTTGTTTCTGCTCTATGCTCAAAGAGCTAACGTCAATTCAAGTTGCTTGTGCATTTCCATTTTCCATCGTAAGCATTAGATCGCTTTTCCAAAGCAACTTGCATTACATTGTTCCCAAAGAGAGGAAACAACAACTATTGTTCACTGCACGGTACAGTATGAGTATTGAGAAATAGAACAAGTTTCAAGCACTTCAAATTGCACGTAGGTTGTACTCCCCTTCCCTCGGTAAGCAGCGCAAGTAGGCTAGGATAAGAAGAGAACCTACACAATGTTTTGAGCGCTCCACATACACATATTTTTACGTGCCGGGACGCTTAATGAACATCCTTTATACACAAATGAATATGCTAGGATAGATGACAAGAGGGGGTGCGGAATCTGAACCCTGGCTTGGTTAAGTGGAAGTGGCGTTAGGGAGGAGAGGAGGTGATTGGCGGTAAAGGAAGATTCCAGGTGAACTCTGAACAGGTGAGTCTTGAGTCTCTTGTGCAAGCTGCCGTGATGACTGTGCCTGACATGTTATTATGCGATGTGATTTTTTTCATGACATAGTTTTCACTTTCTAAGTAAATGAACATGTTCGGTTTATTGACTTTATGTTTTGTTTCCATTATGGAAAATGTGACTGCTGGAAGTGGTGGTAAAGTTGTTAGGGATACATAAAAAATGTTGCTCTGTTTAGATTATTTTGGCATTTATCAGAGATTGCGCAGATGTGAATGGTTTTGTCTAATTGATAATCCAGACACCTCTTTAGATTTCTAGGAAGGACATTGATATCAAGATAGTTTTCAGGACCACTGGGTTTAATGTTTTACCACACACTGGAAGTGATTGGAAATGATTTATTCTCTCAACCCACCAACATCAACTCAATACCTCCATGACAAATCAAAGCCGACAACAATGATAAGTACTAAGAACAATGACACACAGTGTCTTATTAAAATGCCATATATTAGAAGAATGAAACTTGTAGATAGAAATGCCGATCAGA
>PIJE02005106.1:0-20864 GCA_002895965.2 Coryphaenoides rupestris | reverse complement strand
ATGAGGAGCACACACACACACGACGCACACACACGCACGCACACACACACACACACACGCACGCACACACACACACACACACACACACACACACACACACACACAGCACGTGAGAGCACTTCACTATCACCATCACATGTGGTAAATAATTGAGCAAGCTACTTGTCATGCTGAATTTGCTGCGCAGAAAGCCCGGCGAGCGAGATAGATCGAGAGACAGCGAGAGATAGTGAGAGAGATGGTGAACGAGAGCGGTCGAGAGAGCTTGAGTGAGAGCGGGACCCCGGGGAGGGTTGGGAGTACAGCGGGACTAACTGAGTGATTCACCGTCCGCCTGCAGAGACCAAGGCCGACTTAACACGGCTGTTTGTTTGTGGATCGCCCTCACCCCCGCGCTCGGAGCGAGGGAGGAGGGAGAGAGAGACAGTGACATAGAGGAGAGAGAGAGATAGTAAAATAGAGAGGAGAGAGAGTGGGGGAGAGAGAGAGAGATAGTGACATAGAGAGAGGGAGAGGGAGAGAACGAGAGGGGAGAGAGAGTAAGAGAGAGAGAGAGAGAGTAACACAGAGGAGAGAGGACAAACGAGAGAGACAGAGACAGAGGGACAGAGAGAGAGAGAGAGAGAGAGAGAGAGAGAGAGAGAGAGAGAGAGAGAGAGAGAGAGAGAGAGAGAGAGAGAGAGAGAGAAAAAAGAGAGAGAAGTGAGAGAGGGAACAAGAGAGAGGAGATAGAGATAGAGAGAGAGAGATATAAATATAGAGAGAGTCACAGAGAGGAGTGTGTGACAACAAGAGAGGCAGAGAGAGAGAGAGAGAGAGAGAGAGAGAGAGAGGATCTAGATTGAATCTGTTGATGGTGTGCATTGTGCAAGTGTAATTATGGAAATGATATTTGAGAAAGGCTCTAAGAACTTTGTATGGGTGAAGGGCATGTGTGTGTGTGTGTGTGTGTCTGCATGTGTGTGTGTGCATGTGTGTGTGTGTGTGTCTGCAGGTGTGTGTGTACGTGTGTTGCATAATACTCACACATTCCTCCTCCTGCACCAGGTGAACCAACTTCTGCAGAATCTCGTCCAGCAACCTGACAAGAAAACACACACACACAGACACGCACGCACACACACACACACACACACGCACACACGCAGGCTCTTCATCTCCACCATCATCACCACCTTCCTAATGCACCATTAGCCTGTCATCATAGTCTTCGTCGGGGTCTTCCTCGGTGTGTGAACCAACCAGCGGACATTAAGGAGTCCCGTGCACCATTAGAGTCATCGTTAATATCGTTCCACAACAGCTGTGTCAGCACACACACACACACACACACCACATACCACACACACACACACACCACACACACACACCACACACACACACACACACACACACACCACACACACACACTCACACAACACTCACACACACACACACACTTATGCCCTAGTTCGGCACGCCACGCAATTCCAACATGTCCCCATAGAGGGCGCTGCTGCCGCCGCCGCCGCCGTTTTAATTCCGGCGAAACGGTTCACACACACCCACCTCCCCTTGACGTTGAAGTTCTTGCCCAGCAGCAGGTGCTTGAGGGACGGGTGTCTGGAGAAGGCGGGCAGCACCACCAGCATGTCGCCGTCCAGCCCTGTAGACCCGAACACGTTTCATAATTCAGAGTGACTTACAGTAGCTCAGCGAATCCAGATACAGCACACAACCACCCGGGGAAAAGGGGCGGGCACTTTCAAAAGAATCCTCGGCAGGTGATCCTCGGACGAACCCTCTGTCTATCATCGCCACGCCTGTAAGCCGCCAGTAGTTCGTTCCTTGTAGGACTCCGATTGGTCCGAACCGCTGCGGTTCTTTCGACCAGAAGCGGGTAAATTGAAGCCTCTGTCCCGAGAGATCTTCAGAGAGAAACAGAAAGTGGCCTCGCGAGATCACGGGGGCTGCAGACATTGGGAATCGAACCCCGGCGCCACCTGGGGAGGCTGGGAGCAGAACACCCTCGCCGCTACGCCACCCGGCGGCCATTTAGAGTCGACTTGAGCGTTTAAGGGGCGGGCAGGGGGGGGGGGTCAGGCGCATCTCCCGGATTGCAGACAGAACCCAGAACCCTTGGCCCGGCCGGGTGTCGGGTCAAACACTCCGAGCGCTTTAACCTTTAACCTCTGACCTTCCCTTTTGCCCCCTAGCCGCACTGAACGTCGAGCCGCACTTGAAATAAACGTACGTCTCTCCACGCCAGGGTGTGGGGGGTGGAGGGGGAGGCTTTTAAGAGATGAGCAAAAGTGGAATAATCAGAGGCGTCAATTCTTCCTCACGCGAAGAAGATCTCGGCGCACCTCGCCCGTCAGCCACATCAGTGTCTCCACGGTTACGTCAACGTTGATCTGCCCTTCGCTCTCGGTGTGAGGTGGGGATGGTGATACTGTGAGACATTGTGCAGGGAGGTAGGAGGGACAGGGTCTGAGTGGAACAGGAACGGAATACGATTAGCTCCGCCTGAAGCCCCGAGCTGAAATATCAATGATCCAAGAAAATCAAGAGTTTCCTTTGCATTTCTGGCCCCGGTAATCCAGAAATATTATGTACAGCGGTGTGTGTGTGTGTGTGTGTGTGTGTGTGTGTGTGTGTGTGTGTGTGTGTGTGTGTACCGTTATCGGAGATGTCTAGGGTTCCGACGCACGCGACTCGAGGAAACAGTTCCTGGAGAACGCCGGCACCAGCTGACCTCAGCTGAACAAGAGAGAGAGAGAGAGAGCGAGCGAGAGAGAGAGCGAGAGAGAGAGAGAGAGAGAGAGAGCAGAGAGAGAGAGAGAGAGAGACAGAGACAATGTGTGAGAGAGAGATAGACAGAGACGAGAGTGAAAGATAGAGAAACCTAGTAAGTTGTTTTTCAGAACACTGACCCAGCACTGACAGGCACAGAAGGCCAGAGAGCATGAGCGCGATAAGGGTATTATATGGAGAGCGAGGGCGTATGAACGATCACACGCATACACACACACCACACACCACACACACACACACACACACACCACACACACACACACACACACACACACACACATCACCACACCACACACACACACACACACACACACACCACACACACACACATACCACAACCACACACACACACACAACCCATCACAGACACACACACACACACACACACTCTCTCTCTCTCTCTCACACACACACACACACACACACACACTTATATGCACACTTATGCCCTAGTTCGGCACGCCACGCAATTCCAACATGTCCCCATAGAGGGCGCTGCTGCCGCCGCCGCCGCCGCCGTTTTAATTCCGCCGAAACGGTTCACACACACCCACCTCCCCTTGACGTTGAAGTTCTTGCCCAGCAGCAGGTGCTTGAGGGACGGGTGTCTGGAGAAGGCGGGCAGCACCACCAGCATGTCGCCGTCCAGCCCTGTAGACCCGAAACACGTTTCATAATTCAGAGTGACTTACAGTAGCTCAGCGAATCCAGATACAGCTCACAACCACACGGGGAAGTCGTCCTTTGAAAGCGCTTGAGGGAAAAGGGGCGGGCACTTTCAAAAGAATCCTCGGCAGGTGATTGGACGAACCCTCTGTCTATCATTGCCAGTAGTTCGTTCCTTGTCGGACTCCGATTGGTCCGAACCGCTGCGGTTCTTTCGACCAGAAGCGGGTAAATTGAAGCCTCTGGCCCGAGAGATCTTCAGAGAGAAACAGAAAGTGACCTTGCCAGATCGGGAACGGCCTCACGGGGGCCGCAGACATTGGGAATCGAACCCCGGCGCCACCTGGGGAGGCTGGGAGCAGAACACCCTCGCCGCTACGCCACCCGGCGCCCATTTAGAGTCGACTTGAGCCTTTAAGGGGCGGGCAGGGGGGGGGGGTCAGGCGCATCTCCCGGACTGCAGACAGAACCCAGAACCCTTGGCCCGGCCGGGTCGGGTCAAACACTCTTTCGAGCGCTTTAACCTTTAACCTCTGACCTTCCCTTTTGCCCCCTAGCCGCACTGAACGTCGAGCCGCACTTGAAATAAACGTACGTCTCTCCACGCCAGGGTGTGGGGGGTGGAGGGGGAGGCTTTTAAGAGATGAGCAAAAGTGGAATAATCAGAGGCGTCAATTCTTCCTCACGCGAAGAAGATCTCGGCGCACCTCGCCCGTCAGCCACATCAGTGTCTCCACGGTTACGTCAACGTTGATCTGCCCTTCGCTCTCGGTGTGAGGTGGGGATGGTGATATGTGAGACAGTCGCTGAGTTACCTGCTGTGAGTCTCCCTCTGTGTAGGGCAGCTTGGTGGAGACGTGGAACATGATCTCCTTGCTGTGGAAGTTAGTGTACACCGACTCTGTGCCCGTCTGGCCGTGGGTGACGTCCAGACCCCCGCGGAACCTGGCAGGGGGACAGAGCAGGGAAGTAGGCCGAGGAGGAGGAGGAGGAGGACAAAGAGGGACAACATGAAGGACGAGGAAGAGAGAGGAGGAGAGAGGTGGTGTGAGGGTGTGAGGGTGTGAGGGTAGGAGTATAAGATAAGGGAGGGGATTAAAGAGAAAACAGAGGAGAAGAGATTTGAAGCAAACCGAAGAGGCGAGGAGAAAGGGATGAAAAAGGGAAGAACATTAGAGAGAGAAGGTGGAGAGGAAGGAAAAGCATTAAAGGGAAAAACGAAAAGGGGAGAACAGAGGAGGAAAGTGGAGCGAGCAATGCTTCTAAAGCACTCCAGAGCCTTTATCCCTCATTACGGGGAAAGGTAAGGGCACCTCCACCCCGCTCCATCCAAAAATGTCACGAGGAACCCGAGGGGAGCACAGCGCTGACGCTAACAGAGAATCACAGCAGAGCTTCAATATATGCGAGCTCGCGGGCTGGAGGTATGACGGAGGCACCGCGAGACAACATTCCTTTAGCGGCGGACGGATGAAAAACAACCCGTCTGGGGTTTTGATGCGTGATCTATGCATACAGTGGCAAGTAGAGTGTGACAGAGGAGGGGAGGTTAAGGCTCGACGGGGAAACAAACAAACAAACAAAGAAATATTTTAAGGTTACCCCTTGAAATCATGGAGCTCGATCTTCTGGCCCAGGAACTCCAAGAACTCGACAAAAGCGGGACTTTCGTCCATGTTGCTGAACAGTTCTTCTTCTGTGGTCTGTGGGGTGGGGGTGGGGGGGGGGTTGAAAAAAACAAACAATTTACAAGATAATTTACAGCAGCTCGGCGAGGAAGGATTAAAGTTCTGCTCACCTGGCCGAACTTTTGATAAACGACGCCAAACTTGAAGTTGTTGCTGATGACGTGCTCGTCGAACGTGACGATGAGCTTGGAGGCCTGGGAGTACACGAGATAAATAAAGACGGTGGTTGATTTACCACGTGGATCACCCAGCCATGGCGAGGTGTATGAGATATAAACGCTGATATATTATAACGTTGGTTCTTCGAAGCCGAGTCACGGCTGGACCACAGTTACTCAACGATTGATGAGGGGTGACTGAGGATGATGAAGTCGGTCGCTGCTTTTCCCAGCCATCCGCCCAACCAAATGCTCAGTACCGTTGACTTTACGCATTTGTGCATCGACATGGCGACTACTCTTGCTGTGTATTGTACAGTGACTACTCTACTACTACTATCCTGTATTTGCTGCTGTGGAACTGAATCAATAGAGCAGCGTCTTATCTTACCTTGGGGTACAAGAACGAGAGAGAGAGAGAGAGAGAGAGACAATGTGTGGGAGAGAGAGAGACAGAGACAGAGAGTGAAAGATAGAGAAACCTAGTAAGTTGTTTTTCAGAACCCTGACCCAGCACTGACAGGCACAGAAGGCCAGAGAGCACGAGCGCGATAAGGGTATTATATGGAGAGCGAGGGCGTATATGATGATGATGATGATGATGATGATAACAATAATTTAGTGAGAGAGTGAGAGCGTTATATTCATTTTTAAATTCCGTGAATTCCGTGTTGTATGATGAGCGTTGTGGTGGCGTTTTGACATTAGTCGTGCGCTCTGAAACAGAATACATGATAGTGTAACGAAGCGCATAACACATATAAAATACGTAGTGCGAGAACTGAGATGAGCGTCGAGTTGTGGATTTCATTCTTTACAATCTCGTGACACGTCGTCGTGAATACGATTACCGTCGAGTGGCCTCATCAATGACACCGGATTGTTGAATATTTCCTTACAAAGCGATTCTCATGTTTTCTTTTGGACATCTCTCGTCTCCGTACTCCAGATCCAGGCCCACACACACACACAGAGACCCCATTAGCCACGAGGTGAATAACAATATTCGCTGCAAAAAAGGTTAATGGAAATGCGCCGCCATCGCACCCTTTTCAGACCGGCCACGTTCACGCTTTCCTTCCGAACAGGCAAATAAAAAGCTTATTCCACCTCATGATGATGATGATGATGATGATGATAACAATAATTTAGTGAGAGCGTTATATTCATTTTTAAATTCCGTGTTGTAATATTGAGTGGGAGGGAGATCTGTACCTCACAGCCGCTGATGTCCAGGTGTAGATCAGTGATGTGAGGGTTGTTGGACAGACCCAGGAACAGAGCTCTGGGGGACGGACGGACGGACGGACACACACACACACACACACACACACACACACACACACGCGCACACACACACACACACACACACGATAAGAGAACAACAGAGCGGTAAAGTAGAGACAGAACGAGCAACACGAAAGACGGAGAGAACAGATTGGGAGACAATAACAGCGAACAGAGAGAGAATGAAGGAGAAAGAACAGAGAGAGCAAGAGGAGGAGGAGGAGGAGGAGGAGATGAAGGGCAATAAAGAGACATTTTAATCAAACAAAAGGGAAATTAAAGAACAGAGGAGGAGGAGGAGGAGGAGGAGGGCTGGTGGAAATGCAATAACAAGAGGAGGAAGAGCAGAACACAAGAGAAGAGAAACACATGAATCCAATCCATCATTTAATAGTCCATCAGCCTGGGACAAGCACCCCCAACCCGCCCCCAAGCCCCCCCTCCTCGTCCAGAAGGGGCGTGGCCAGGAATTGGGAGGGGAGAGGGAGGCATAGATTTTCTGAAAAAAGATGTATAGATGTTGTTGAAAGCTATACTATTCCTTCCTAAATCTGTTATTTTATATTTATTATTCTACTGTTTAATTCTCTGTTTGATTCTATTGCTATGCAACCTGGCACAAGAATTTCCTTCGGGATCAATAAAGTTCTATCTTATCTTATCTTATCTTCTCTTATCTCTCTTCCCCCGTTGACTTTATGAATGACCCCGATTTTTACATGCATGTCAATGTTGATCTGCGGATCTGTCGGAAGCATTGATCACTTCTCAGCGTAACAACCCCCCGAGGTCAATACAAATGACAGAGCAATCGATCCGCGACACGGAAATAACTGAAGGAACGCATTTTTGCGCAAGTCTAACCGTTCACGAATCCACACGGCAAGACGTAGTCCAAGTAGAAATCAAACACACACACGCACACACCCCCACGTGCACACACACACACACACACACTCTCTCACACACACACACACACACACACACACACACACACACACACACACACACACACACACACACACACACACACACACACACACACACACACACACACACACACACACACACACACACACACACACACCACACACACACACACACACACACATTGACACACACACACACACACGACACAACACACACACTGTGCTGGGAGAGAGAGAGAGAGAGAGAGAGAGAGAGAGAGAGAGAGAGAGAGAGAGAGAGAGAAAGAGAGGGAGAAAGAAGGGGAGGCAGAGAGAGAGAGAGAGAGAAACAGAGCGCGAGAGAAAGAGAGAGAGGAAGAAAAGGAGAAAGAATGAGAGAGAGAGAATGAGAGAACGAGAGCTCTTTCCTTTTAAATTAGTCCTGTGAAGGACCTGCATTAACATTTTTCATGCATTTTTATGTCAAAGTCAACAGATCCTGTTGAAGTCAATTGACTTCACGCGCGGTGGCCGGTGGTCGCTGGTCTGCGGGCCGCCGACGTTCAAACACCATCGTGTCGGAATAATAAACCTTCGTCGCTTCCCCTCGCCGCGCGTGAAACCGCTGTACCGACGTCCAATATACCGTGTGTGTGTGTGTGTGTGTGTGTGTGCTCTTATCTGGAGAGCCAATATTGAGTCTGTGTTTAACACGGACTTAGACTTAGCTTGCACTTAGCATAGCGGCCGACCGCAGTTATAAAAGAATACGGTCGGCTGTCGGGCGTTTCGCACGAAGAATTTCACTCACTGCTTATACTGTGTAAACTGTGAAGTGACAATAAAACACTTGAAACTTGAAACTTGAAACTTGATTGGGGACGACGGTGGCGTGAGCAGCGGCGCAAAAAAAATAACACAACGCCCCTCCAGACACACACACACACGCACACACACACACACACACCGCACAGTTAATTGAACTCTTCATAAAGGTTCCATGTGCTTCACCCAAAATAGACGCACGACAAATATCACTCACAACGTTTTCAACGTTTCCATAGAAACCGAGGAAACCTCAAGGATTACTACTTGATTGTTAATGTTATTATTCTTTGGCGTTTGCGGCCAAACGCATTGCTGGTTGCTGATTATCCCGGGTCTAAACGAGGTGCGCTGCTAACGAGCTGGTCTTAAGGAGGGCCCTTAACGAGCGGCAAAGCTAATTGCTAATTAGGGGGGGGTGGGGGGGCGCTACAGCCGGGCCCCTGTGATGTTGGTGCTCTGCTGGGTCGAGCGGAGGACCACAGAAGGAAGAAGACAGGACAGAACAGTGTCGTCAGAAACACACTTTGTCTCCGCGATTGAAAAGGTTTCGTCTCGAACGCGAGGACAGACGCGATGAATTGCTAGTCGACACTGATGAGTCGACGTTACGTCATGCACTCAACTGCCAACTGCAGATTAAACTAATTCATGTTCCATGTTGGGTGACGTTAATGGATTTTAATGTCATCGTTCATCGTGGTGGGATATTTCTCCCGGCAAAAATCGATAAAACGCCACGAAGCCGTGTGGGTGTTGATGACATTCCCGGACCGGGTTGAAGCTGCACAAACAGACGTTTTGGAACGCCACAGAAAATCCCCAAAAGACAACTCGAAAAAAACCATAAATGAATTCAAATATGAATAAAATACAAGATAGCACCACACCGAGTCCATGCAAATATGAATACATCTCAATAAATTACATTTGAACGAAACCAAATGTATGAAATTGAAGTCAAAACAAACAAAAATAAAACGGCAAAAAAGGAATACAAGCAAATCAAAATCATGAATAAATACAGAATAAAATAAAATAAAATATACATGATGCACGTGTCCTCTGGCGCTACCCAGAGTGGTCTGGGTCTGTGGACAAGGCCCAGGCACAGGACCAGGACCCTGAAGCGATCTTGGACTGGACTGGACAGGGCCGGACCTGGACCTGGACCTGGACCTGGACTGGACTGGGCTCACCTGAGGGAGTCCGGGGGCACCTTCATGGAGGCCAGGCTGACGTGGGTCAGGCTGAAGGCGGAGCTGAAGAACTGACGGAAGGTGGGGAGCGATTCCCGGGCTCTCCTGGGCGGAGGGAGGGAAGGTGGAGGAAGAGGAGGAAGAGGAGGAAGGAAGGAGGAAGGAGGAAGGAGGAGAAAGCAGCCGAGCGTGTTAACACTTCTTATTAAAATGAGTTGCTTTTTGCAACCCAGCGCAAGAATGAATGTGGACGAATCGCTCCGGTCTCGACTTGCTTTGTGCACGCCGGGCAAAAGACGGATATTTTTGAAAGCGATGAATTACGTTTCATTTACATTTTACATTTTCCGCCGTGTTAACGTGTTAAAGTGTAAATGGGCACAAACTGGAGAGAAAAGTGGAGGAATATAAAACTGGAACTGTTAGCGTTACATAAATCTCTCTCTATATGTACAGTATATATATACATGGAAATTATATCAGTCAATATGTACAGCATGTAGTCAATATACAGTTCATGTATAAATCAGTACATAGAATATCATAGGCCGTGGGTTGGTGGCCAAGGATGGATGAAGAGAAAAAAAAATATCAGAGAGAGAGCAAGAGAGAGAGAGAGAGAGAGGAGACAGAGAGACAGAGAGAGACAGAGAGAGAGAGAGAGAGAGAGACAGAGAGAGAGAGAGACAGAGAGACAGAGAGAGAGACAGAGAGAGAGAGAGAGAGAGAGACAGAGAGAGAGAGACAGACAGAGACAGAGACAGAGAGACAGAGAGAGAGAGACACAGACAGACAGACAGAGAGAGAGAGAGAGAGAGAGACAGACAGACAGACAGAGAGACAGACAGAGAGAGAGGTAAGGGGGTACAAGCCGAGTGCAGACAGATGGAGAGAGTGTGACATGTAGCTGGGAACCAAAGTGAGTCGGCAGGCAGAAGGCAGTGTGACCACCACCGTCCAGGGGCAGGAGTGTGTGTGTGTGTGTGTGTGTGTGTGTGTGTGTGTGTGTGTGTGTGTGTAATTCATGCCTGCAGTGTTGTCATGGAGTGTGTGGGGGTGGTGGTGCCGGTGCATGTTGGGCAGCAGTAATCCAGGGCTTCTGAACCGTGTTGAGGACTCGTTAGCAACCAGAGCCACACAACTACACACAACTCCCCACACACACACGCCTGCTAGCTTGCACGGACATGGACATGGACACGGACACGGACACGGACACACACACGACACACACACACACACACACACACACACACACACACACACACACACACACACACACACACACACACACACACACACACACACACACACACACACACACACACACACACACACACACACACACACACACACACACACACACACACACCCTCCCTTCCTACCCCCATCCCGGACTAAAGCACCAACTACTCATCAAAGCTGGAGGAGATGAGAGACGAGCAAGGAGATGAGATGAGGAGACATGAGGAAAAGGGGAACAAGGAGGAGAGGAGGAACAGGAGATGGCGAGAGAGAGAGAGAGACCAGACCAGATGAAAAGAGAGAGGGAGATGAGGCAAAGCAGATTAAAGGAGAGGAGACATGAGAGAGGAGACATGAGAGAGGAGAGAGGAGAGAGGAGACATGAGAGAGGAGAGAGGAGAGAGGAGACATGAGAGAGGAGAGAGGAGACGGCACAATTTTTACACAAACGCTGTACTTTCTGAGAGCGGTCGCCCGGTTGGCACAACTCGGCGTCCGCCACCGGGGGGGGGGGGAACCGTCCCCGCGGCCGACCAACCAACCAACCAGTGAGAGCCACCGGTGTGTCCAATCTCGCCGCCGCCGCCGATTTCCACGGCCGTCAGATGATTACGCTTGACGGGGGTTCGATCTGGCCGCCTCCCCCCGAACGAACCCCCCACACAAGAACACACAAACGGTACGCTTGCCGCCGAACTCAAGTTGCGCAATCACGACACGATCGACTTAAGTTCATTATCTTTTCTTTTTTCTTTTCCTTTGTGTCCCCTTTTTAATTCTCGTCTCTTTATTTTTCTCTTGTTTTTTCACTGTATTTCATATCTTTTATTCTAATGTGATGCATTTTATCTTTCAAATCAATGATAATCTCGTCGTTTAGTTTGTTTCATTTCTTTTTTTGTTTCATTTTTCCCATGAGCAACCGAGTGGCTTCGGCTGTCGCTTTAACTGACGTTGTTGTCTGAATGCGGTTATTTACGAATGAACCGAGGCCGCTAAATTCCGTGAGCATATCTCGTTTTTTTAAAGCAAAAAAAACGCAAAAACCTCTCACGCGCGGGTGAGTTTTATTCCAGAGAAACGTTCTGGTCGCGATGTTTGTTTAACAGAGTAAACAGAGTTACGCCGAGCAGGTTTAAGTCCTCGCGACATAAATCTAACAAATGGCGACGGTGTTCTCGAGCGATAAACTGCGCGCCCGCTCCGAGTCCAATTTAGCCGGACTCCTCCCACCTTGCGTTGAGGTTCTCTCGTGCCCTTTAGAGCGCTCGCGGTTAGTGTGGGGGTGGGGGGGGGGGGGTGTGGGGGCGGCCATGAGATGTGGCCCGCGAAGCCCTCGGAGACGGCAACTTAATAAGAGCGAGCAAATAAGATGGACTTGACCTTATAAACCACCGGGGGGGGCTCACAGAAGACCTCTTAAAGACCGGCCGTTTGTAGAACCAGCTGGGTCCTTATTCACGCGCGATCCTCCAGACGTTGTCCTTTCACAACTACAGTCAATGACAAGACTCCAAAACTTCCCATGACAGGACAGCCTCGTGGTTGTTGGTTCGAACCCCCCCCCCCCCCTGGTGTCCACAGTCTAACCTGCAGGCCCCCTACACGCCCCCGCTGACCTCTAACCTCTGACCTCTGACCCTTGTTGACATGCGTCTGACATCACTGGTTGGATGACACTTTGGTGTCTGCTAATGGACCGAGAAGCGAACAGTGTGTTGGTTTATAATATCCGTCACGCTGGAACACGATTGGCTGAACGGGAGAACGATTCGCTCTCGTGCTGGGAATCAGATAACACGTTGCGGTTCACGTGCACTAATGCATTTGTGTGCACGACTATCATACGTGCACGCTCACACGCGCACACACACACACACACACGGATGAAAGACATGATGACAGACAGGTCACAAGAGACGAGTGTGAGTGTGTGTTTTTCATGTCAAGAGGAAGAGGAAGAGGAAAGCGGAGCCAGAGGCGGGACTGATCCCGGGTCCCAGGACGCCACTTAACCTCCTTATGTCTCAGGTCACATGACATATGGTCACATGTTCATGTGATCCAGCTGATGGGTGACGGACTTCTGCTGTCAGCCCGCACACACGCAAGCACACCTCCGCACGCACACACACGCACACACACACACACAACTCTCACACACACACACACTCTCTCACACACACACACACACACACACCTCTCTCTCACACACACACACACACAACTCTCTCACACCCACACACACACACCCATCTCTCTCTCTACTCACTCACTCACACACACGCACACTCACACCTCTCTCTCACACCCACACACACACACCCATCTCTCTCTCTACTCACTCACTCACTCACACACACGCACACTCACACCTCTCTCACACACACACAACTCTCTCTGTCACACACACACACAACTCTCTGTCACACACACACACACACACCTCTCTCTCTCACACACACACACACAACTCTCTCTCACACCCACACGCACACTCACACCTCTCTCTCACACACACACACACACACTCACACCTCTCTCACACACACACAACTCTCTCTCTACTCACTCACTCACACACACGCACACTCACACCTCTCTCACACACACCATCTCTCTCTCTACTCACTCACTCACACACACGCACGCACACTCACACCTCTCTCACACACACCCATCTCTCTCTCTACTCACTCACTCACTCACACACACGCACACTCACACCTCTCTCTCACACACACACACACACACACTCACACCTCTCTCACACACACACAACTCTCTCTCACACACCCACCCACACCCACACCCACACCCACACACAACTCTCTCTCACACACGACGTGCCCGGCATGAACGGAGAAGTGAGCATCACAAGATGGACACACAGAGAAACATCACCACCATGTCGTCTCGAAACACACACACACACACACACACAGAGAGATAATATGTCACCCAGCATGTGTATCAACTGACTAACGATACACACACACACACACACACACACACACACACACACACAGCGTCTCAGACACATGGAGGTGTCGACAGCGACTACAGGGCCGGTTCATCAAAGCGTATGAATGACCAGATGGACCTAGGGCCACGACTCCGTGTGTGTGTGTGTGTGTGTGTGTTCGCGTGTGTGTGTGTGTGTGTGTGTGTGTGTGTGTGTGTATGGCGGTCAGCTACCGGCCACCAGCTCCTACAGAGAGAAGGGCGTTCGCTATGAATGACGATGGAGAGAGAGAGAGAGAGAGAGAGAGAGAGAGAGAGAGAGAGAGAGACAGAGAGATGGGATGAAGAAGTACAGGTGGTGGAGGAGGAGGAGAGGGAGGGGGCAAGAGACAGAACAACGGAAGGTGAGAGGAAGTGATGGAGATGTGTGAACGACGCAACGGCAAGACAGACGGAGGAGAAGAGGGGGGTGGAGTGGGAGGAGCTACCACAGGAGGAGGTGGAGAAGGAGAGAACAGGAAAAGGGAGAGAGAGAGAGATATAGATTCGTCGATGGAAACGAACGACAGAAGGGAAGAGAAGGAAAGCGATAAAAATGGAATAAAAAAGAATGATAGGAGGAGGGCGGAGAGGGAGGAGGAGGGAGAGGAGGAGAGAGAGGAGGAGGAGGGGGCTGGAGATTGAGAGGAAGACGGAACCAAGGAATAGAGGTGAAGAACGAGGTGAAGGTCTTGCCGTTTTTTTAAAGAACGACAGAATAACGGGGGTGAGGGGGAATAAACGGAATTGGTGGAAAAGGAGAGATTGTATATCCACGCACACACACACACACACACACACACACACACACACACACACACACACACACACACACACACACACACACACACACACACACACACACACACACACACTAAAGTTTAATCTCGTCTGGTGTGAGAACATAAGGTAGGGAGGGTGAGAATAGTGGGCGAGGGAGGGTGCAGAGAGACAGAGCGAGAGAGGGAGAGAGAGACAGAGAGAGAGAGAGAGAGAGAGACAGAGACAGACAGAGAGAGAAAACCAGAGAGAGAGAGAGAGAGAGAGAGAGAGAGAGAGAGAGAGAGAGAAGGAGTCAGAAGGTGAGAGAACAGGGAAGGATAGAGAGCCAGCAGGAGAGAGGGAGGGAGGGAGGGAGGGAATGTGTGAGTGAGGGAGGAAGGGAGGGATGGAGGAAGGGAGGGATGGAGGGAGGGAGGGAGGGAGGTAGACAGGATGAGAGAGGAGGCAGCCTGGCTCCTGATGCCTGGGGATTGGAACAATAATTTGCTGGTGAAATTAGGCTCATTTTTCACAAACTTTCCCTGCGTAATGTAAGTAACGTCCTGATGGGAGCCCTACTGGGCCCCCAGTCGGGTCTTCAGAGACCCCTCCACACACCACTGGCACCCGGCACCCCCCCCCCTCCCCACGCCTGCCTGGTGAGAACACCACACACACACACACACACACACACTCACGTAGATTATCACACACACACACACCTAGATCATTACACACTTGCGTAGCGTCATTAGCGTGTGCACATCGCTGCACACGCACATATTAAAGGTAAACACACACACATACTTACAGACAGCTGCACAGACACCCTCCCACACACACACACACACACACACACACACACACACACACACACACACACACACACACACACACACACACACACACACACACACACACACACACACACACACACACACAGCAAGGCTTGGGGTCCTCAGATTGCACTAGATTGCACAAACAGATATGACAGATGTGGACATTAGCACACATACACACACACACACACACACACACACACACACACACACACGCACGCACGCACGCACGCACGCGCGCGCACACACACACACACACACACACACACACACACACACACACACACACACACACAGAGAGCGTGGGTGGGTACAGATAATGAAGGTGAGAATAATAGCATTAGCGAGCGACCGGGGCTAAGGAGGGGAAAGCAATGAGCATGCTAGCAGTCTCTCCAGAGAGAGAGAGAGAGAGAGAGGGAGAGAGAGGGAGAGAAAGACACATAGACAGAGAGACAGAGAGACAGAGAGAGAGAGAGAGAGAGAGAGAGAGAGAGAGAGAGAAATTGACAGACAGAGAGAGCAACTTCCTCTCTCCTCCACCAATGGAATTCCTCCGGAGGCTTCCAAAGGGGGCGGAGCCACACGGAGGATATGTGGATTCATATGGAAGGCGGAGCGGATGGGGGAGATGGCAGAGGAGGAGGAGGTGGTGGTGGTTGGTGTGGTTGTGGAGGATCAAGGGGATGGAGGCTCAGGTGGAGGTGTTGAACGATGCCGGGAGGCGTGGAAGTACAGAGGGGGAGATGGCAGAGGAGGAAGAGGTTGGTGGAGGATGGGATAGGAGACCGAGGTTAGAAGAGGCGTTGGACATAGCGGTGGAGGTGAAGGAGGAGGTGGAGTAGAAGGGTGGAGGTGGAGGAGGTGGTGGAGGCAGGGTGTCGTGGGAGAAGGTCGACGATAGCGGAGGTGGAAGGGAGGAGGTGGTGGGTGTAGGGGTGGAGGTGGAGGAGGAGGTGAGGGCCCACCTGTGGGAGAAGGTGTTCTTGGACAGGTTCAGGTAGGAGAGGTCCGCACAGCAGCCACGCAGTAGAGCCCCGAACAACTGGGAGAGAGAGGTAGAGGGCGAGAGAGACAGAGGTAGGAGAGGAGAGAGAGAGCGAGAGGAGAGAGAGAGATGAGAGAGAGAGAGAGAGAGAGAGAGAGAGAGAGGAGAGAGAGAGAGAGAGAGGGGTAGAGAGAGACGAGAGAAGGTAGAGAGGTAGAGACGTAGAGAGAGTAGGAGAGAGAGAGAGAGAGAGAGAGAGAGAGAGAGAGAGAGAGAGAGTTAGGAGAGAGCGAGGTAGAGAGAAAGAGGGAGGTAGGGGAGAGAGAGAGAGGAGAGAGAGGGAGTTAGGAGAGAGAGCAGAGAAGTAGGGGGGAGAGAGAGAACCCGTGGAATGTGGGGAGAGGGGAGGGGAGGGGAGGGCGTAATATTGATTTTTCATATTTTAGAGACTTATTAATTACACATCCATTTTTCATGCATGCGTGTAAGATTTTTCATGTGCTTCGGTAATTTCAGTGTAGGTTTTCCATGCCAACACAGCCCTTTGAACGGAGTTGAGAGAGACGGGTGGAGCGCGAGCGAGCGAGAGAGATAGAGAGAGATGGAGAGAGAGTCAAGTTTCCCCAGTTTACTTTGGCGCTCATACATTAGTGAAAAGATTACGATTCCGGCATCAATTTCATCAAAACACAAATGCGATACTGAACCACCGCAAGGATAATATGATGGATTTGCTTCTTTACTTGGCAACGCTTCTCCAAATGACATAAAAGACTTCAAAAGTCCCCATACATCATTCTCAAAATAGCATTAATCAAGAAGAGCCCAGCCCCTCCTCCTCCATCATCTTCATCATCATCATCCGACTGGACCAACAGGATAAGAGCGGTGAGCAAGCGAAGGCTTTTTTTTTTTTGGCGCTCCGAGAGCATCCAAGAAACCCGTGTCCAGCCGCTTATGAGGCAAGCGATTGCCTCGAGGCCCCTCCCCCAATAGTACGACCCTGCCGTTGAGCCAGGCACTACTGGGCACCCCTTAACAGTGGCTCCATTCCCCCCCCCCCCCCCTTCGACCCTCGGTTTTTCGTTCGGAGCGCTAATCAATATTCAGCAACGTTTAGCCGATTTGCGTCACGGCAGATTAAAAAACACGGAAAAACTGATTAATAATTCAATCCAGACGTTAAGCGAGGAGCTGAGGAGCTAACGTGGATAGTTGTCATAGAAACAGTAAACAAAACTCAGCGACGCAGCGTTCACTTCCCTCTCGTTTCCCCGTTTTGGATTTTCGTGTCTTTACGTTTGGATTCTTTTTTTGTGGTTTTATAAACTTCCTCCGTCTGCTAGCCGTGTCGGTGCCTCTCCA
The DNA here is from genome assembly GCA_002895965.2 of Coryphaenoides rupestris. Lineage (NCBI taxonomy): Eukaryota > Metazoa > Chordata > Actinopteri > Gadiformes > Macrouridae > Coryphaenoides > Coryphaenoides rupestris. Next base: position 3,138 of record PIJE02005106.1, on the reverse strand, counting down.
CGCAACACCTTTCAAAAGAGGTCACTTTAACACGCCGACCTCTCCTTCAAAAAGTCGCCGACAAAGTGACACAAAAATTGAGTTTGGAAATCTTCAAGCTAACCTTCAAACTTCCAAACCAAACAGACACCAAGCGGCCGCCGTGTCCGTGTGGACAAGAGGGAGAAAAAAAAAAAAAAAAAAAGAAACGTCGACCGTTTTAAACCAAAGTGGGTCGAACTGAAAATTGGACGCATTGATTTTCCGCGGGTTCCCATTGGACGAGCGCTTGAGCAGTGCTGGCCGACTCCAGAAAGCGTTAGCAGTCGGGGGGGCAAACGGTGATTTATTCAAACAACCCCTTTAATGTTGGACCCCGGGACGCCGCGGACCTCCTGAAGGGCCAATTTCCGCCACAACAGGTTTGGCACTTCAGCAAGCGACAACAAACTCCCAATACAAATCAGAACGCCTCCTGAGCACATCGGTTGTCTTAAATGGCGAGAGGACGGTGAGAGGACCAACACATGTTTGTATGTAATAAAGGTGTCTCTCGGTCTGCCTGTGTAACTGTATTTGTCTGCACCGGAGACGGAATAAACTTGTTGAAGTCTCGCATCTTGAATCCCTGGCAGGCCTCCGCCAAAAAACCCAAGTCTTGGGATAACTAAAGACTTGAGACATCGAGGATTTGCAAAGAAAGCCATCGGAAAACCTGACTGTGCTGTTTTTGTACCCCTCCTGGCCCATATAAAAGCAGGATGGATACATCACATGAAACCATTGGCAGGAACATTAATAGCTGGCGGTGATGGGGGAGGGAGGCGGAGGAAGCGCGAGTTTAAGGTTTCCTGTTCCTTTTAATAGGAAAAGGTTCAACGCGTAACGCGGTTCGACGTTAATGGATTCCCGGTCAAATATTACAAAAACGCAACGGATCGGCCCCCCTACTTCGTCATCCGCCATCCGAGACCATCGCCTCATCTCTCAAACCCCGTCACACAAATTCACTTCTCCCCGCCGGCGGGATCCATCACGGCCCCGAGTCCACTAATCAATATTCAGCAACGTTTAGCCGCTTTGTGTCACGGCGGATTAAACAACACGGAAGCGCGATTAATAATTCAATCCGCCGGGTCTGCTCCAATAAAAAAAGACGTCGAAGAAAAGAACGACTTTGCTGGGAGGACAGCTGGCTCTTTCCGGTAAGAAAATACGGCAAAAGAGGACGATCAAACGCTCAGGGTTTACCGGATGAAGGGCCTTTTCATCGGGGTGGGGGCCGAGGCCACGCGCCTCGTAGCCAAGCGACCCCCGCGGGCTTCATCCACGACATGCGGTTTACTATCATTCTCTCTCTCTCTCTCTCTCTCTCTCTCTCTCTCTCCTCCTCTCTCTCCTCTCTCTCTCCTGAATGCTCTTTTCTCTCTCTTACTCGGTCGCGGCCTCAAAAAAAGCTTCAAACATGCCTGAGAGAGAACGGCTGAACGACCCGTGTTACGCTCATCAAAAATCCCATACAGTATTCATCGGGCGAACATTCGCCGCAAAGAGAGAGTTGTTCCATTCACATTTGTATTCCTAGCGTGGGAATATCACCACCACACCACCCCGCCCCCCCCCCCCTCCCCCCCCTCAAGCACATTAAGAGCAGTTTGGATCTTTGTGGTAAAGAACAGACTGCTTTACAAGCTGCCGCGTCGCGTGGCTTTAAACGCTCCGAGTGACGCGAACGAGCCAAAGACAATAGACACCGAGGGCGGGCGAGCGCCATTAGAAGCACAAAGCACGCGTTAGCATCGCCGCCGCTAACGCAAATCCCTGATCAGCGATTTGGCTAGTTAGCCGGAAGACTGCAACGTGGCACTTTTCTTTCTTTTTTTTCCGGGAGGGCAGTTTTCTTCTCTTCTGCTTTCTTCTTCTACTGTCAACGATGATACCGACTGTACTGTACTGTGTATCAGGGCCGATGCCAATTAAGCCACCGACGTTTAATTGATTCCCAGAGCGGGAAACTTTAAATAGCGATGACAGTAAATACCTTCCGCCGGAATCGTCGCGTCGCCGGAGTCGTGTTGCCGCGCCAACTTGCCATGGAAACAATGGGCTTATTTTTAGCCAACGATGGCAACAAACGTTTTTTTTTGGTAGCGCATTTGTCCTCACCGTTGACGTCTTTCTGCCGCCTCGTGTGCATCCACTAGCAAAGGATTAGTATGCGGCGGCGCACAGCGGTCCGGCCATTCATCGAAGAGTTATCGCCGGACGAACGCACAACTTCGGACGACCGCGCGTCCGAAGTTTCAGGTGAACTTCCTGTGGAGCGATGAGTTATCGCCTACTAACCTCGTGTAGTTAATAGTGCAATTTAAAACGGGGGCGCGCCAACTTCCCGTGATTAATACGCCGGAATAACCTCTGAAGTTCCCGTTCACAGGCGGGGAGGGGAGGAGGGGGGGGGGGGGGGGGGGATTACAGAGCCGTCGGTTTGACGGGGGGGTCATTGCGACATATTGATCGACACCTCATTGATTTGTTTCTATTTAGCCTTTCCTCCCTCTCCCCTCCCCTGCCGCCCTGTGCTTGCCGCAAGCATCGAAACTATTATTATTAACCAAATCGGGCTTTCCATTAAGACCCCCCCCCCTGTTTGATGTAGCCCGCCGGCAACGGTATCCATGGTGAACCCCCCCCCCCGTGTCACAGCACAGCGAGGTGATGTAATGACATCGCAGCAATCAGCAGTTCAGAAAAAACTAATCGTTTCAAGGCGCCGTTTCTGGTGGGATTCATCCATACGGCCAAATAACTACACTCAGAATTATGAATAGAATGACGGAGCCCTGGGACGATTTCTGAATTATAGATACTCTAGATACCGTCTATTAATACGCGGGTTGATAATGTCTCAGTGTTGCGCGGCTTAACGGTTTAGTTTGGTTTCGTTCGCAAGAGACATTGAGCCATTGCCTCATGGTTTTGCGCTGACAAACCAAAAAACAATTACCAAGAAAGCAAGTTAATTTAAGGCGGACGTCTTTAACTATCTCACTTGGGCGCGTTGCAAAAACATTTCCCGATGTCCACTAAATCTTTGAGGAGAAACAGTCAGACCCCAGAACGCCCCCGAGCTCGAGCGCTCGGCTCGACGACCGCTCT
>PIJE02005105.1:15000-16938 GCA_002895965.2 Coryphaenoides rupestris | reverse complement strand
CTGTCTGTGTGTCTTCTCTCTCTCTCTGCTCGTGGTGTCTCTTGCGCCATCGGGGATGGGGTCTCTCCACAGAAAGCAGCTGCCTGAGGGCCGCATCTCGGTGTGGGAGATTGAGGAGGACGGAGGAAGGACAAGGAGGAGATGGAGGAAGAGGAGAGGAAGAGTGAAGGAGAGGAGGAGGGAGAGGGTGGGGGGTGGGATGGAATGGGCCAGTCTGGGGTTCCGGACCTGCTTGCCTGACGCAGAGGCCCCTTATGGGGCCCGAGCGAGTCGTCCAGAGTGTGGTGTGTGTGTGTGTGTGATGTGCTTGTGTGGTTTTGTGTGTGTGCTTGTGTGTGCTTGTGTGTGTGTGTGTTGTGTGGGACTGAGCAGAGTGTCCAGACCGCGTGTCTGTGTGTGTGATGTTTGTGTTGGGACAGAGAAACAGTTTAAATGTTCCAAAAAAGAAGCCCAACGCGACACCACAACACAAATGGCACCACCACACACACACAGACACACACACATCACGACTTGTCTCACACTATATTTTAAGAGACATGGTCAACCCGGCGCTCTTTCCAGTGTTTCCAAAGGATGTTCTGGCGCCCGCGAATCCGGTGAGAGATTCGGTTTTTGGCAAACCCCACCAGCGCCCGCTGAGTCCAGCTGTCAGCTTGACAAATTGAACCTTGGAGGGCTGAGAAGGTGTACGCTCAAGTGTGTGTGTGTGTGTGTGTGTGTGTGTGTGTGTGTGTGTGTGTGTGTGTGTTGTGTGTGTGCGTGGGTGCGTTTCTGTGTGTGTCTGGCCATTCATGCGATAATTGCCTCCATGTTTTTTACGAGCGTACACAGAGGGATAATACAGAGGGATCCTGTTTGTGCTGCGTTTCGTGTCCGTGTGTGTGTGTGTGTGTGTGTCCGTATCCGTGTGTGTGTGTATGTGTGTGTGTGATCATGTGTGTGTGTGTGCGTTGGTGTATGTGTGTGTGTGCGTTTGGTGTCCGTGTGTATGTGTGCGTGTGTGTGTGCATGTGTGTGTGCCGGGGCAGCTGGCCCGTCTGCTTGATTGATATGGATCAGAACACACAAGCACACACAAACACACACACAGACAGACACACACACACACACACACACACACCGTACAGACACACACACACACAACACACACACACACACACACCACACACACACAAGGGGGTGGGGCAACGGAGGTCGGGGTCTCTGTTCACCTCCTTTCCATTATGTTAGGTCACCGAGAAAAACGAACGGTTTGCTGTCCGAGAGAGAGAGAGAGAGAGAAGAGAGAGAGAGAAGAGAGAGAGAGAGAGAGAGAGAGAGAGAGAGAGAGAGGGGAGGCTGAGCAAGAGAGCCGAGAGAGAGAGAGAGAGAGAGAGAGAGAGAGAGAGAGAGAGAGAGAGAGAAGAGAGAGAGAGAGAGAGAGAGAGAGAGAGAGAGAGAGAGAGGAGAGAGAGAGAGAGAGAGAGAGAGGGGAGGGGGAGGAGGGGAGCAAGAGAGTGAGGGAGAGGGGGAGAGGAGAGAGGGAGGAGAGAGGAGAGAGAGAGGGAGAGAGAGGAGGAGAGAGAGGTGGTGGTGGGTGTTAGGGCCGGTTACTGCCCGAGAGAGAGAGAGAGAGAGAGAGAGGAGAGGAGAGAGAGAGGAGAGAGAGAGAGGGAGGCGAAGGTGGCGTTCGGACCCCACCGCCCCCTGCGGTGACATTGGATCACACGGGAACCAGGTAATTCCATGGTCTTGGATGACTTGTTGGGCCTCGCTGTGTACGCCCTGGTGAGCGAGCGAGGGAGTGAGGGAGGGAGGGAGGAAGGGAGCGAGGGAGGGAGGAAGGGAGGGAGGAGGGGAGCCATGCATCACTTCATGTTTCACGACACCACGGGACAATTAAACCTTTTTACAAGATCTTATGAGGAAACGCTTCCCTTCTCCTGCGTGAATAAA
>PIJE02005105.1:0-10000 GCA_002895965.2 Coryphaenoides rupestris | reverse complement strand
TCATTCTGCAGCTCTCTCTCTCTCTCTCTCTCTCTCGGTCTGTTTTTCTCATTCTGCAGCTCTCTCTCTCTCTCTCTCTCTCTCTCTCTCTCTATCTCTCTATCTCTCTCTCCCGCCATTCCTCTCTCTCTCTCTCTCTCTCTGTGCTCGATCTCTCCCCTCTCTCGTTTGTGGCTCAGTTAATTCATGTGTGTTGTTGTTTGTCTGGGAGTTCACTTCATTATTTTCCGTTGTTCAATGCACAGCAGAGCAGAGCAGCGCGGTGCAGCCGACGTGGACGCCGATGGCTTCATTCATCACCCGCTGTAGAGGCTAAGCACTTAAATACGTATTATTTAACCGGCGTATAAATAAATACGCCGCCGTGTTACTTTATGTCGAGTGAGTTAGGTTTCTTCAGGTGCGTGGAAACTAGTCCCGTAGGCCAAAGGTTGAATAACGCAATAATGAACACATAAGCACACATATATATAATTGTATACATACACGTCGGCCACGTTGGCCTTTGGGATCGTGTGTCCGCATCGCCGCCATCTTGGCGAGGCCTGACCTGACCTGACCTGTAAACACAAACGAGTAAACAGGCTGAGATGCGTTTTCTTCTGGAGCGAAAGCAGCGCTCACGACGTCTGTGTGTGTGTGTGTGTGTGTGTGTGTGCGCGTGTGTGTGCGCGCGCGTGAGTGAGTGTGTGTGTTAACAGCCGAGGCCAGTCAATCTAGTCCAGGCCTCTCCAATATAAGATAAGATATAACTCCATTAATCCCAAAGGAAATTCTTGTGCCAGACGTCGCGCGAAAGACGCCGACCACATAAGAATAAAAACAATAGAATAATAAATGTAACGGCGGCGGTGTTGTTGTTGTCGGTGTACACATCGCAGAGCAACGGGCGCTAAGAGTCGATGTCTATGAATATCACCACGACGACGACGACAACAACCCAAGACCCAGACAGACACATTGACCGTCTTATTGCGTCCTGGCGGCGGGTTAAAAATGCTGACATGATGAGTCTCCCTGAAAAGAGGTCGCGAAAGGAAACGGGATAGTTTGCGGTCGGTTGCACGCGGGAACACTCAGCGTTGATTCATACCGTTGACCCCCGGTGATGTTGTGTGTGTGATGTGTGTGTGTGTGTGTGTGTGTGTGTGTGTGTGTGTGTGTGTGTGTGTGTTGAATTGGTTTAACTAACTAAGACGAGGGATCTAGTTGGACGGAATGACGTCACTCTTTTCATTTCATTCGTCCCGGATATCAACTTCAGGAATGGCCTTTTGTCACCTGTGGGATTAATGAGATACTTGACCTTGTTTTATTATTATTATTAGTAAGTAAGTCAGTAAGTAAAGTTTATTCATGGAGCAGCTTTCACAGTCACATAGTGCTGCAGAGGAGTAAATAATAATCACATTATTATTGGCTTTGCAGCAATGAAGTCTCTGCATTTATCATGTGGGAACAAAATAATTACTTACTTTTGCATCCATAATAATTATTGTATAATATATTAAAATATATCACATTAAAGCGAGTTATATATATATATATAATATATATATATATATATATATATAATATTCCCAATACCATTGGCAACTTCTTTTGTTTACTAAGTATATTCCTATCCTATATTTTTCTTTTAGGCTTATTCACTGTAAATGTATTATTCTATTATTTGTATTCTTATGTTGTTTTTATATTTTTTGAAGCAACCTCTGGCGAAACAATTTCCTTCGGGACGAATAAAGTTCCATCTTATCTTATAATCTCTTATCTCTTATCTCTAGCTAGCTTGCAATGCGTGCGTTGTGTTGTTCTTGCGTTGTGTTGCGTCGAAGGTAATTCATGAATATGCGTGTACTGTGTGTGAATATACAATTCCTCGCCGTTGACCAATTTAAAAGCAAACATCACAGGAAGTCATCATTGGCGGTGATGCTTCAGTTCCGGCGGTTCGCTCGAGGCGTCCCTCAACATGATGACCGTAAAAATGTATGTTTTCACATTGTGGGGCAATGCGGGTTCAAAATGATACGACTCTCTTGCTATCGTGGTTCAAACGGTCACAACCTATTATTTTTTTTACAGTCTATGGCCGCCACAACAACAACAACAACAACAACAACAACCAAATGGAGTCGATTTCCAGTCAGCTACCTGCTGCTGAGCCAGCCGACTCTCACTCTAACTGAAACCCCGTCGACTCAAAACCTTCTTCAACGCGTCGTACGTTGAAGCTTCACTCCACCTCCTCGCTTTCCGTGCGGACGACGCAAACCCGGAATCGGGGGTCGTTTTTTTGTGTCGGCTTTTAGGCCGAACGACGGAGGTTGTTACAAAAAAAAGCCGGATCTTCGTCGTCGCGAGCGTATTGGCGCCGGCTTTTCTTTTATGGCGATATTATGGGATCGCTGCGTAAAACAAAAAGGGGGTTAGGACATCGTAAAAGGGTCGTGTTTATGAAAGGATATATAAGATAAATGTAAAAACAGGCGTGGACAGATTTAGCTGCTCCACCCGCAAATTTCATATGCACTAAAAATATTAGCGGGGTATCGTAGCAACTACTGTAGTAACATATAATAAAACTTTTGGACTTTTAAAAAAAAGTAAGAAAAGGCTTCTGCCTCATGTTTCACATACTTCTGTTTCAGAAGAACTAAAATAAGGTTATTCTTGCTTTTCACTCTTTATCTCGCGTCGGCCAAACCAGTTGTTTCGTTCCCATGACTCCAAAATACCAAAATACCAAAACAACTCCGACTAAATGGAGATTTTTTAAGGTCGCCGAGACGCTCGTGTTTTTTTCTTTTCTTCTTCCGTCTAAACGACTGTGTGGTTATTCGCGAGCTTAATCCCCCGTCCCTGTTCAGCCTCTGTTCAATTTGCGACGTGTGTCCTTCCATTGGTTCTTTGAATTTGAATTTGTACCGACAGCCCTTAATCACAGCTCCTCTCAAAGGGCTTTCATGACATCTCCCTGGACCCACGAAGAAACCTTGGGAAGGAATCCAGTACGGGGGGGGGATCTCTCTTCTTCTAGGGGATGATTAAGAGTGAAATGGAACGGGTGCCATAATGGACATGCATAAATAATGATGATGATGATGGTGGTGATGGATCATGAAACCTGCGACCGGCCCAACAGATGGACGTTTCAGTGTGGTTCCATCCACGAGCCAGCGTTGGATTAAGACGCCGTTACTGGTCGGATCGAAAAGCACGTAGTACCGGAATATTATCAAAATTCGTAATATGCCGAAGTGCAATAACCAAATAGCCTTCGCATTGTTTCTCCAGGTGTGAGAAAGCATGTTTGTTGACGTCGGTACCCGAACCACAACAAAAGTCACGTTGTGAGTTTTTCATCCCAATGGTTTTTCGGTGAAAAAGGAGAATTCCCTCCAATCGTGAATCATATCCCAATCGCAGTACATGTGATAATATATCATCGTTTCGAGTCCTTTTACAAATGTATGTTTAGAAGAACCCTGCAGGAGTAAGCGTACCGTTGTACTTGTTACACACGGCAATACAGGAAGCTTGATCTTGAATATACGTATATATATAGTGTATATATATATATATACACAGTATATATATAATACTCCACCGTATCGCTCGGGCACCCAACGCCCGGCCGTATTTATTCAGCGGCGGCGGCGCCCGCGTGGGCCGGATCAAAGCGGGGCTTTGTCGACTCCGGGCTTAAGCGCGGCGTCAAAGAGGCGAGCGGGTCCTGGAGAAAATTGCCCGCCCAGTGGGGAGATATACTTGAACAGTACAAATGGGGAGGCATTTTGGCAAGGGTTAGGGCGAGATTTATTGAGGGGAGTCTGTTTCAAATTGGCCTTTGGCCGCTGGAGTGAGAGAGAGAGAGAGAGAGAGAGAGAGAGACTGTATCGCCCCGCATCAGAAAGCAGACGCTGGCTACTAAATGACCTATTTGTCGACGGATCAAAGCGTTCCCTTCATTACTGACAAGTCGTCGGGGGTCTTAAGCAGATCTTATCTGTGAGCTTAGCTCCCCGTCTGTCTGCGGAACCGCGTCCAACACGGAATTATCCGGATGCCACAGGCTCCTCCAGGGTGAGAAACATGGAAGTTATATACACAACACATCGTTCTCACGTCAGACCACCGATGGGTAAAAAGTTCCAGTTGGGTCCAGAGGGAGACGGTTATCGACGTCACGGATGTGGTGCGTGGTAAGGTTTCTGTTCGGTAGTCTGGGCGTGAGGTTTGGGTGGTTGTCGTTCAGTTGGCTGTGGTGGTTTAGCGTCGGGAGTGCATGTGGTAGGGGAGAGTGGGCTTAGAGTGGCGGGGGGGGGCTGGTACCACTGGGTAAGTTCTGCTCTGCCGCCCACCCACCACCACCACCACAACCCACCACCACAACCCACCACAACCCACCACCACAACCCTATAGCTGTGTGTCGAGGCGCGACGCAGTACCAGGCCCAGACCCAGGTACATCCAGAGTCCCCCCCGGACCACCACCCCATAGCCTTTCTCTTCGCCGTATATGTATAGGCTAGCAGGCACGCAGCTAGAGCCGGGGTCTCGGGGGACTTGCCCACGCTTCCGTTGTGTAGAAAGTGTCACTGCACACCATGCGAGCCGCTGATAGCACCACACACACACACACACACACACACACACACACTGTACACAACAACACACACACACACACACTGTGTGGTGTTGGTGGGTGTGATGTGTTAAGCTCTGGAGCTGGATCTCTGGGTGAGCTCTGGGTCTCTGGAGCTCTGGGTCTCTGGATGTCTGGATGTCTGGATGTCTGGAGCTCTGGAGCTCTGGAGCTCTGGAGTCTCTGGATGTCTGGATGTCTGGAGCTCTGGAGCTCTGGAGCTCTGGATGTCTGGATGTCTGGATGTCTGGATGTCTGGAGCTCTGGAGCTCTGGAGCTCTGGATCTCTGGAGCTCTGGAGCTCTGGGTCTCTGGGTCTCTGGATGTCTGGAGCTCTGGAGCTCTGGAGCTCTGGAGCTCTGGAGCTCTGGAGCTCTGGAGCTCTGGAGCTCTGGAGCTCTGGGTCTCTGGGTGTCTGGATGTCTGGATGTCTGGATGTCTGGAGCTCTGGGTCTCTGGGTCTCTGGGTCTCTGGGTCTCTGGATGTCTGGATGTCTGGGTCTTCTCTGGAGCTCTGGAGCTCTGGGTCTCTTCTCTACTGTCTGGGAGCTCCGTATATGAGTGCTTATATGAGTGCACGTATATGAGTGCACTCCGTAAATGAGTGTCATTATTTCACGGGTACAACTTAGTAAGCCGCACAAATGAGCACCCTCTTTGGTGGATCAATGATCGCGGGCGCTGTGCAAAGTCAATGGTCAATGTAAAGTGAATGGGAATCATACCACCGTGGGTCGCGTTATAATGGAAAAAAGCACAAGGCTCTGTGCATTTACCGCCGACGACGACCGGGACCTCGGTGTGGCTTAAAGAACTGACTGACGCAAAAAATGGACACACACATACACACACACACCGACACACTGACACACACACACACACCTACAACACCCTATACAACAAACCACATAGCACAGAGTCCAGAACAACACACCGACACACTGACACACACACACACACACCTACAACATATCAGACACTGCAGGAAAATAGCATTCCGCGGGGGGGGGAGGAGAGGTGGAGACTACACGAGAGTAATCCGGGAGTGCAGGTGCACTAATGCAAAGTGGGAACACATGTTATTCTGAGCACTTAGCTTTCCCTATCAGTCACAATAGGTGCTGTGTGGCACATCGGCATCCCTGCAGGAGAAAAACATACTGACGCACATCTTATTTTTGGTGCTTGGCCGCGCACGACGCAAAGGAAGTGAACTTCTCTCCAGGGCCAGACCGGTTGCACGTGCACTCCTTATCAATAAGAGCTCAAGCGAGTACCGGAGAGGGTGGTGCATAAACCAAAAGATGGAGACTGTTATTGGTATTCTTTTGCATGCCATGGAATAGTAACTACTGTGAGGTATCATAAGCGTAGCTCCTCTAAACAATTAAGACCTTAACAATACCTACCAGGGCATGCAGGGACTTTCAACATTAAAGTCCGAGTTCACAGTGGACTAATATATACCGGGACGTACTCTAGCTCAAGTACAGAGTTCCGGTAGAGGGTGCATCAAATAGTATAATACATTATTTTTAGAGCGAGTTTATAATGCATATATATTATAACCTCAATACATTGGCAACTTGTTTTGTTTCCTAAGTATATTCCTATCCTATATTTTTCTTTTAGGCTTATTCACTGTAAATGTATTATTCTATTATTTGTATTCTTATGTTGTTTTTATATTTTTTGAGCAACCTCTGGCGAAACAATTTCCTTCGGGACGAATAAAGTTCCATCTTATCTCTTATCTCTTATCTCTATCTAGCTTGTGTACTATAATTGCGTGCGTTGTGTTGTTCTTGCGTTGTGTTGCGTCGAAGGTAATTCATGAATATGCGTGTACTGTGTGTGAATATACAATTCCTCGCCGTTGAAATAGTGAGACGCCCTAAGTCTTCACCTCTGACCCATACTAGGACGTAGGTATGTTTTTCGAGCACGGCCGTTTTTAGGGGTGTTGTGTACGAATGGTAGATCAACAGAGCCTTGTGCTTATTTCCATACTACCGGGACCCATGGTGGTCTGACGAGAAAAAACCAACCCATGGTGGTATAAACCGAACCCATGGTGGTATGAAGACGAGAGCTTTTCTAAAATATGGCAGAGTCTTTTTACCCATGGTGGTATGGAAAAGACTCTGAAAATATTTGGGCTTTTGCATTCATCCAGGGCCACCGGGACGCCTAGCTCAACGAGTCCGGGAGGGTGCATCAAAGTGGGACACTATCTGTGGGCACACGCCCTCTAAACACGACCTCCAGGGCCAGCAGGGACTTCCAGGGCCACCGGGACGCCTAGCTCAACGAGTCCGGGAGGGTGCATCAAAGTGGGACACTATCTGTGGGCACACGCCCTCTAAACACGACCTCCAGGGCCAGCAGGGACTTCCAGGGCCACCGGGACGCCTAGCTCAGTCCGACCTGGGACAGCTACCTCACTCATCAAGAAACCCCACGAACCTCCACGCCCGTCGGACCTCCAGCCCAAGAACCCTGCTTGCCACAAATCAACCCCAGGGGTCCCGGGACGGGCGTACCTAGCGTTCTGAAGCTCGAGGTCACCTCTCTCCAGCGGAGTGCCTCGTGCAGTCAGACAGTGGTGTTACGTGCGTACCCGATGTGGTGCACACGCCACCACTCGTGAATCAACACGGGGGTACCGTTCAGTGTGCTCTAGCTAAGGGACTTTGTTTGTCGGCTTTACCAAGGCGCCGAACCCAACGGGAACGCCGCCGTTAGACGTGTTCTGAATACCAGAGTCCGGAAAAAGTAGGGTAGACATCAAAGAACCGGGCCGCTACATTCGTCGCTCTACTCTGTGGGCAGATCGCACGGCGCCTATTGTCTAGCGCCAATCAACGGGCTTTCTTTTTATGGGATATTATGGGACCTCCAAGTGGCCAGCAGGGACTTCCAGCGTGGCGTCCAACGCACAAAGGGAGGGGGTTAGGGACCAACGCCTGATAGAAAGGCGTTCGCTGATTATTACGAGGAATCGGGGTATGAATAAGGGTTGCGCAATCAAAAAAGTTGTGGATAAGAAACATATCCATGTGCGGTGTGGACAGAAGCTGTCCCTATACAGCTAATGTCGACTCGACCATGCCCCGCATAATTTTTCATATAGCACAGAGGCCATGAACAGGAAAATATGAACTTAGCTCAGGGGTAAGGGCCGAGTTAGCACCAGCTGGATAGGGTACGCATATACCTAGTCATCAACGAAGCTCTGGGAGGACTTTTGTAGACAAAAAAAGTAAGAAAAGGCGGGACATCCTCTCGCTCTCTGTCGGGATGTTGCACTCAAACCATAACCGTACATTCTCTGTTTCGATAGATAAACACTACAGACAAATTCTAAGGTCTAGTTCGGCCCAGCAGCCTGTACTGCCTTCCTGAGAGGGACCACCGGGTCTTTATCTCAACGCGCCTAGCTTCAGAGCCGGGTCCGGGAGGCGGCCGCAAACCAGTTGTTTCGTTTCCCGTGCATCAAAGTCGGGGAATGACTTGCCAAACCATAATCTGTGGCGAAACAACAATCGCACCCCTCTAAAAACAACAAGACCGTCCGCACTAAAAATGGACAGGATGGCTCAGCTAGGTGATACTTTCACCAGGGGCCTACGCCCCGGCGAACCGCGAGACCGCTCCGTACGCCTCAACGAGTTCCGGGAGGGTGCATCGAAAGTGGGGTACAGTGTTTTTTTTCTTTTCTTCTATCCGTCATTAAACGACTGGTGGTGTACGTTATATTTCTATCTGTGACGCGCACACGCCCTGATAGCATTCACATGACCCCGCTCCCGTCAGGGCCAGCAGCGGATCTTCCAGGTGCTCCACGCGGGACGCTCTCGTAGTTCATTTCGCAAGCAAGAACGCTCGTGTGTGGATGCGCTTCTCAGGTCATGCAGTTATCGGTTGGGATTGACAAATATTGTACCCTGAGGCCACAGCCGCCTCTCAATCACAGCTCTAACCATCACGACACCTCTCCAGGGCTATTCATGACAGCAGGCCGGCAGGATCGACTTCAGGGCCACACTGCGCTGGACGCCGCCAGGCGGCAACGCTAAGCTCAACTCTGGGGTACCGGGGAGTGTCCATCACGATAAAGATAGGGGGAGGCGCGTGAGTCTCTGTGGGCACGGGAGGCGGGGCCGACTATCTGTGGGCACACGCCCTCTAAACACGACCTCCAGGGCCAGCAGGGACTTCCAGGGCCACCGGGACGCCTAGCTCAACGAGTCCGGGAGGGTGCATCAAAGTGGGACACTATCTGTGGGCACACGCCCTCTAAACACGACCTCCAGGGCCAGCAGGGACTTCCAGGGCCACCGGGACGCCTAGCTCAACGAGTCCGGGAGGGTGCATCAAAGTGGGACACTATCTGTGGGCACACGCCCTCTAAACACGACCTCCAGGGCCGGCAGGGACTTCCAGGGCCACCGGGACCCCCGGCTCAACGAGTCCGGGACGGGGCATCAAAGTCGGGCACTGGCTGTGGAATCAACCCCCTAACCCTCTCTAACCCATACTAGGACGTACCTATGTTTTTCGAGCAAGGCCGTTTTTAGGGGGGTTGTGTGAGAATGGTAGATGCACAGAGCCTTGTGCTTATTTCCATTATAACGCGACCCATGGTGGTATGACGAAAATTCGCGTTGGAAAAATGGCAGTCTTTTTACCCATGGTTTGTGAGGTAAGAATGGTAAAATGCACAAGTGCGATAACCAAATGGCCTTCACGTTGTTTCTCCAGGTGTGAGAAAGCATGTTTGTTGACGTCGGTACCTGAACCCCAACAAAAGTCGCATTGTGAGTTTTTCATCCCGATGGTTTTTCAGTGAAAAGGAGAATTCCCTCCAATCGTGAATCATATCCCAATCGCAATACATGTGATAATATATCATCGTTTCGAGTCCTTTTACAAATGTATGTTGAGAAGAACCCTGCAGGAGTAAGCGTACCATTGTACTTGTTACACACGGCAATACAGGAAGCTTGATCTTGAATATACGTATATATAGTGTGTATATATATATATACACAGTATATTATTTTTTTCTCCACCGTATCGCTCGGCACCCAACGCCGGGCGTATTTATTCAGCGGCGGCGGCGGCCGGCGTGGGCCCCGGATCAAAGCGGGGCTTTGTCGACTCCGGGCTTAAGCGCGGCGTCAAAGAGGCGAGCGGGTCCTGGAGAAATTGCCCGGCCCAGTGGGGGAGATTTACTTGACAGTACAATGGGAGGCATTTTGGCGAGGGTTAGGGCGAGATTTATTGAGGGGAGTCTGTTTCAAATTGGCCTTTGGCCGCTGGAGTCCGACGCCCCACTCCCCCCCC
>PIJE02005104.1:17500-20870 GCA_002895965.2 Coryphaenoides rupestris | reverse complement strand
CCAACACATATACACCAAGTGGCAACCGCTCCTCTTAAAGGAACTCCTATTATACCACAGTTGAGCTTGATTAGCCATTCCAAGCGTTTTCAAAACGATTTTGGAATGGCCCACTGACATACAAACGAGAGTGGTCCCCACCGCTCACTGACTCGCGCTAGCTCAGCCTAACGCGACCTAGTGCAGTGGGCAATACTGTAGGCTGATCCACCATTGTGACTTGTTTTTTGAAAATAAGAGGATTATAGAAGTCCTTTAAGCGCAGCTCGATGCGGAGAATCCGGTGTTATGTTGTTAGCAGCCGTTGAGGGTCTGTTGCCTCAGTCCACCGAGTCAGGGAATAAGCGTCTATATAATATAATAATAGAGATAGTGACGTGTCCTGTCAGGAAATAACCGCGATGGAATGTCGCGTGTTGGAACACAGTACATAGAAAGTATCGTTGTGAAACAAGTCATTGACCAATCACTATCAAGCATTCACTATGCTGCATATAAATATCTCTTTATATTGTCTGGCTTAATTCATCAATATAAAACACCAAACAGACATTTACAATACCGAGTATCCCACTAGACCAAACAACAGCACAAAGAACCAACAAACAAGAACAAAGCACAACTTGTATCATTTCAATGTGGGTACTAGTATTTGCAAATGAACAATATGTTTCGCCAGAGCCTCATCCCTCTCTTCTGTGCTCATCCTTCTTGACTTGTTTGCCACGTTCGACAAAGTGAACCACCAGATCCTCCTGTCCACCCTGGCAGAGCTTGGCATTGCTGGATCTGCGTTCAATTCCTACCTGATGGACCTATCAGGTCACATGGAATGGCTCCTGTCCAGACGCTGCACCCTTGACACCGGAGTCCCACAAGGCTCAGTACTAGGACCCCTTCTGTTCTCTTATACACTAGATCTGTAGGCTCTGTAATTAAATACGACGGCTTCTCCTATCACTGTTACGCAGACAACACCCAACTGTAACTTCCCCCCTATCACCCAAATCGCAACATGCATCACTAAATGCCTGGCTGATATCGGCAAATGGACGACTGCCAATCACCTGAAGCTTAACCTAGACAAGACTGAGCTTCTCTTCATGCCAGGGAAAGACTGCCCTCAGATGGACCTACTTGTCACCATTGAGGAAATTGAAGTCTTTCCATCGACTACAAGGAACCTTGGCGTGGTACTGGACAACAAGCTGTGCTGCAATGCCAACATCACCTCTGTGGCCGGATCTTGCAGAATTGCTCGGTAATCCCTCGCATTAGATTGAACTGGTACTGGCCGACAAGCTGTCAGCAGGCCTGCCCCTACTTACCTCCAAATATTAGTCAGACCCCACGCCCCAGCTCGAGCGCTCCACTCAACAAATTCGGCGAGACGACTGGTACCTCCTTCAGTAAGGACAGGCAAACGTTGCTCTGCCAAGTCCCAACTCTTCTCTGTTCTGGCATCGCAGTGGTGGAACGAGCTCCCGGGCTGACGTCAGGACGCCTTCCCTCTTCTAACCCGAGCACTAACTTGCGTGTTTGTAAGACTTGACGTTATTAATAGTACTGAGCAATGTTTAGCATATTGTATGTACTTAGATGTTGGTGCTGCACTCATAATGGCACTTCTGCTCTTATCCCAGCGATTATGCAGGCAGCCTAGCAATTATGAAAGTCGTTCTATTAACCTTGCAATTATGAAAGCTGCTCTATTCTTATCTTTATGTACCACAGTGATATATTGCTGCCTCTCCCTCAACAAATGTACTCTTTGTAAGTTACCTATCTCTCCATGTTGCCTGCACCCAGATGACGGACGATGACGGGAGTGGAGCTTTTGCAATCTGCGCTGAGACACACAGAGCAGCATCGGCAACCGCAACCGCAGGCCTTTTGCACACTACATCCCTCCAGTGTGGCTAGATAGACAGATAGATAGATAGATAGATAGATAGATAGATAGATAGATAGATAGATAGATAGATAGATAGATAGATAGATAGATAGATAGATAGATAGATAGATAGATAGATAGTATAGATAGATAGATAGATAGATAGATAGATAGATAGATAGATAGATAGATAGATAGATAGATAGATAGATAGATAGATAGATAGATAGATAGATAGATAGATAGATAGATAGATAGATAGATAGATAGATAGATAGATAGATAGATAGATGATAGATAGATAGATAGATAGATAGATAGATAGATAGATAGATAGATAGATAGATAGATAGATAGATAGATAGATAGATAGATAGAAATGATACGAAGCCAGTTGAAAAGTGCAAAGCTCCCCTTTTAAAGGACTCCTATTATACCACCAAGTGTGAGCCTGATTAGCCATTCCAAGCGGTTTCAAAAACCGATTGGAATGGCCCCACTTGACATCACATTCAGCGAGAGTGTCACCCAGATGTATGGGCTGGATAGATCAGCTGCCAAGCCCGACACTAGTGGACTGTGGCAACTGGTAGGCTGATCACTTGTGACTTGTTTTTGAAATAGGAGGATTAATAGGAGTCCTTTAAGGCAGCTGGATGCGGAGTCCGGTGTTATTGTTGTTAGCAGGTGAGGCTCTGTCTGGCCTCAGTCCACCGAGTCCAGGGATAAAGCGTCTATTACTCTTTTGAGATAGCCTCCTCCGCAGGGAATGGACCTATGATGACACGTGTCCATGTCAGGAATAAACCGCGATGGGATGTCGCGTTGCTGGAACACAAAGTACACTGAAGTATCGTTGTGAAAACGTCATTGACCAATCACTATCAAGCATTCAACTATGCTGCATATAGATATCTCTTTATATTAGTCCTTGCGTTAATTCATCATGTGCCATACAGCAATCGACACACAAACAGACAATTACAATACCGATAACCACTAGAACAACAACAGCACCAACAACCAACAACAAGAACAAAAGCAACAACAGAACACCTCAACAAGGTCACAGACGTGTACACAACATATCACCAAAGTGCTCCGCATTTTATAAGATAAGGTGCAGCATCCTCACACACAGAGGTTCAGTTCTCTCTCTCTATGAGTATCTGTGTGTGTGTGTGTGTGTGTGTGTGTGTGTGTGTGTGTGTGTGTGTGTGGTGTGTGTGTGTGTGTGTGTGTGTGTGTGTGTGTCATGTGTTTGATTAATTCTCTGCTTCCTGTCGAGCCGCGTCACGTGGTTAATAACGGCTGTTTTAGAGAGGCCCTCGGCCGTCACCTTCGACGACGCCAAGGCGGCGGCGGCTCAGAGACGCGACGCACCGCGGGGCACTTCCTGCGCTGCGCTAACGGAGCAGCGTTTTAGCATTTAGCACGATGCACGCGGCGCACAGTACCGAGCACACCCACCCAGTG
>PIJE02005104.1:7500-10000 GCA_002895965.2 Coryphaenoides rupestris | reverse complement strand
ATGCTACGTCCGTCAGCATTTGACACTTTCATCCAAAGAGTTTTTTCTTTTCTTTGACACATATGATTAAAGGGGACTATTTGTATGCATAAAACACTTTCAAATGGCAATAGCAGGAACGGGTTGTCGTTCATTTGATTTCTATTATTTCTAGGATCCTTTTGCCTTGATTTTTGCTTTGAAAAAGGAAGGAAAATTACGTCTAAATGTGCTCCCGAGTGCCCCAGTATATAAAGAAGAGCTAGTTTTAGTCCGTTTGCATTAGCGTGCATTAGCACTTAGCTGGCGGGGAAATATGGACCGTCGACCAGGAAGCGACTGCGGCTCCGATCGCAACGGCATCAAGAAGTCCGCCCACGCCGAGCGGGCAGCGCAGCGCACTTACAACCACAGGGGGTCCGTCCTGAGAAGGAATTTCTATCTAGTGTTACCTAGATAGTACCTTTAAGGAGGAGGCAGCGGGGAGGCATCTCGCTCCATGACGCCTGCACGGTGGACGGTGGACGTGCTAGCGTGGTGTCTGGTTAGGATTCAAGGCGGACGAAGGGCTCATCAAATAATCCGCTTGAAGCGATTCGCCGAACTATACGTAAGCGACGCGCCCCGCAAGGACTACTTTTCCCTCCACAATTACCGACACGCCAACTGAAAAGACACATGATGTTTAAATGAGGGAATATACGAGCATATTATGTGTAGGCGCTCGCTAACATGCTTTGAGGAGCTCCAAAAATAAAGAACAATTTTGCGTAAAACCCTTTGCGAGCCAATCGCCCGTTCAATTCCTCGTGAACAAGGTCTGTCTGTGTGTACTGTATCTCTTAATCGTGAAGTAATATTCACGATGGAACAATAATTACTGCTGAATTAAGTATAGCATTGATGGACCGCTAGGTTGACGCGGGATGTTTATTCAAAGTATGAATTAGCAGCGAGGCGCCGAGCTGCGCTGAAGCGTCGGTGCATTAATTCATTTCGTGAAGTTTGCTGAAGTCTACCATTATTATCAAGGCAGGTTTTTTTTGTGGAGTAAAATATTTCGCATTTGCATATTTCACAGCGTTTTTTTTTTTCTCCAGGTGAGGGTTTAGCAGCGGGTCTGCGCTCCCACGCGGTTAAATAATGCGCAATGTGACGCTAATAAGAAAAGAGGCGGAAATCAAAAACCAAAGCAAGATTCCCGGCGAGCGTTTCCTCGCAGGCGCGCGCCGTAATTATATGGACGGTGTTTTTTGGTAATGAAATTGGTTGTCATCCTTAGAGTTTGTGATTAAAGCGTTCGCCTCCCCGCACAAGGGAACCTGTCCGTAACAAAAACACTTAGAGGACAGTTAGGGATTAACATCCATGCTTAGCGTGATTACTGAGCACGTGCAGATGGCTCATTGGAGTGAGCCAGATGTTTTAATGAATGTTAATGAAAATTAAAAAGGTAAGAGGAAAACAACCATTAGAATGCGTTTGACACTTCCAGTGGCACGCTGGGAGTGAAAAGCATTTGATAAGCAAACAAAGAGCTCGGCCCCCAAATTTCATCATTCGGTTAACGGTCGACGGGGGAAAGGAGGGGAAAAAGAAGTTTGGGCCGAGTATGTATGTATGTATGTATGTATGGAAATGAGTGTTTGTCTATCCTCCGTTTTCAGTGATTGCGAATTAATTTGTATAATCAGCTGCGATCAACGGGGACGAGAGCGCTGCCTCGCGCAGGATGACTGACGGAACAAGATGAGTGTGTGTGTGTGTGTGTGTGTGTGTGTGTGTGTACGCGTGTCAATGTGCTCATGTGTGTTGCGTCGGTATTAATTGATGTGTTTATACAACAGGAGAAGCTTCAAGTCGGCGGCGTGTGTCCGCCCGCGATCTGTTGTAGTGGAGATGACGGTTTACTGTACATTCTTGGAAGGTTAACGACGGATGTTCAGACTCGGAGAATCACACACGGATACCGGAGCTCTGGTGGTGGAAACACTGGAAACACTGGAATCTATAAACACAGCATAAACACAGCATGGGAGGGCGGTTTTTTTTAAAGCCAAGGAGCAGCCTGGGAAAAAATGCGTCAGATATAGCTAACGCTGTACATCATGTTCTACACATTATTAGCTCCACTAATAACTCACTAAAATAAATGGCATTTTCCACATGAAAAAGAGAATACAGACGACGGCCAACCCCAACACACTGTATTTCTGATGGCGTCTCTCCTACTGGTTTGCGGTGTTGATGTGTTTTTTCCCGACCAAATCACGCGTCAAGAGGACAAAGGACCTCCGGCCCATTCAATCATCCCTTAGTCATCGACACAACGCCGTTATGTCCCCGCTAACGTCGCCCGTGAGGGAACAACACGCACACACACACATATATATATACAGTATATATGAAGACAGTCGACAGCATACTGTATATTTCTCGGCGGCGAGTCCCCGAAAGTGTAGAGTCGTAAATTCAAAGTGGAGTCATACTGTGACACCCCCCCCCCCCCCTGGTACTTCCG
>PIJE02005104.1:0-2500 GCA_002895965.2 Coryphaenoides rupestris | reverse complement strand
GCATCCTCACTTTCTTCATCATCATTCACGGCTCTTCAGGAGTCTCCCAACTGTTTTCGTGACATTTTAAAAACTGCCCAGCGTCAAAAACGAGTAGATCGGGATGTCCCGGGGTATCTGCTGACGTAACGCGTGTGTGTGTGTGTGTGTTGTTGGTGTGTGTTGTGGTTGTGCTGGTGTGTGTTGTTGGTGTGTGTTGTTGTTGTGCTGGTGTGTGTTGTTGGTGTGTGTTGTTGTGCTGGTGTGTGTTGTTGGTGTGTGTTGTTGTTGTGCTGGTGTGTGTTCGTCAAGGCAGGGATAATGGAAACTCTATTCATGCGATTGTCATGAAGTGAACAACAACTGAGTGACAGTGACAAAGATAACGGAAATTGAGACGGTGATGAGAGGTTTGATTGGCAGGAAAATTCTGACAGAGATATGAATAAAAAAAAATACAATGAAATGATAGTATGTATGTGTGTTATCTCTTTATAATATCATATAACAATAATATCATCTTAAATTCCCCAAATGTGTCCGACTTCGAGCGTCATCGATCAAGAATCAATCAATCAAGAGTCGTTGAGATGCTGCTTAATACGATTACAACAAAAAATGAAATGAAAATGAAAAGTACAATTAGCGCAACATCAGATGAATGCCTGTAACCCATTTGGCCGACCAATTAAAACGCTTTAAAGCCATCTCAGCCGCACCCTTTTTTTTAGTCATTACTTAGCGAGGCTCGGTAGGTACGGCGTGGACCGCTCCCGTCGGGCCGAAACGGCTGAAATCGATGGGCGTCGTCTTCACGCGCGTCACAGTGACTCGTGACTCGTGCGTTATCCTCGGCGTCGCGCACGATAACTGTTCCCGGGCGAATCTCGATGACGGAACACGATTTTTTCCCGCACGGCGCCAGCCAGCGCCTCGTGTGGATACACGGAACCGGCGTGTTCCCCCCCCCACGATCACCGCTAAAGAGGTTCCGTGCTTTCCGTGGTTCCGTTGTTTGTCAGCAGATATTTTGGAACGCTGCACGCCGAATCCCCCCCCCCCCCTTCATTACTGAAGAGTGAGCGAAATTTACATCTGAAAGCTTCACTGCATTTTAATAAGGACTGGGAAAACGCGCGTTACTTGGGGAATAGCGCGCAGCAGTGTCAAGGACATCGACGGAATCAAATTGAGATTTCACCGCGGGTTATCAAAAGGGAGCACAGAGACTCTTTGCGTATGCATGTATTCAACGTACTGACTCCATACTGACTCCGTGTGCTCGATCCGGGCGGGGTTTTTTTCGCGATGCGTGCGCGTGATCGATGGACGGGTGTTCCCCGCCCCGTCGGTCTTGAGTCACGGTCGCGTCGGTGTCGCGCGCGGGACCGATGCATCACGGCGGCGGTGACGGATGCGCGGCGTTGTTGGGATGCAAATGACATTATACCCCCCGCCCCCCCGCCCCCCCTTCCCCCCCCCAAGGACATCCCGCGTCAATTCCATCGACGTGGGAGGCGGGAAAATGCACACACACACACACGCGCACACACACACGTGCACACACACACGCACACACACACACGCCACGCACACACACGCACACACACACACACACACACACACACACACACACACACGCACGCCGTCGAGCCGAGGCAGTCTGCCGGGGGACTCGAAAGAAACACACGAGCGTTGTGGTAAAACAAAACGGCGACAGAGTAAATGTCAAGCGGCGTGGTTTCCGCGGCGCAGCGTGAGGTTAGACGCTCGCTTCCCGCCGCCTCCCCGCCCGCCTCCCCGCACGTTTACACACAACCTGGCCGTCGCCCGCGCCGCCGAATCGATTAAAGACGGGGAGACGACGGCGACGGCGAGCGAGTCCGTCTGCCTCGCGAAAGCTCCGTCTAACGGTCTGTGGAGGTAATGGGCCCCCGCTTGAATATCTTTACCGAGGCTATTTTCCCAAACAGGGTTCATGAATATACAATTACGCCGCACACCCCCCGCCCGCCACCCCACACACCCACCCCACCCCCACACCCACCCCACCCCACCCACACACCCACACCCCCAAACCACCTCCACCTCATCCTCCTTCTCCTTGGACTCCCATTAAACAACCAAGAGGTTGGAGAGGAGGCTACAAGTAGAAGTGAGGCTTCCAGGCGGTGTGATGGAGGGAGGAGGAACGAAGCGAGGACGAGGAGGAGGAGGAGGAAGGCGTTTGCACAAATTGTTAAATAACCTTAACGGCAAGGTTAAAACATATTGATCTAACTGCGACGGGTGAGGGGAGAGATGAAAAAAAAAAAAAAAAAGAATAGAGGGAAGAGCTTCTTTGTTGTCTGGGGTTTTTTAAGCGTTTTATCTGCCCACCCTCAGGCGTCGCTGAGGAGTTTTCTATTTCTTTATTTATTCTTTTTTTTTTGATTCGTGGGATGCTGAGCTTTTCAACCCGCGAGCCGCCGCCCAACTTTGATGTCTCGCAAAACACTTCATGTACACGCACACGCTCTTC
>PIJE02005103.1:0-20873 GCA_002895965.2 Coryphaenoides rupestris | reverse complement strand
TCAGAATTCAACGGTTCAATGAGACGGTACGGTCGGGGCCTATCTGGTCGATTAAACAACTGTCCACACGCACATGACACGGCGAAGGGCAGTGTGTTTGTCATGTTGCTGGGCACACACACGCGCACGCACGCACACACACACGCACGCACACACGCACACACACACACACACACACATTATGAAACTCGTTCTATTAAACTTTGCAATTATGAACGCTTGAATCCCGTTATATTCTTATCTTCATGTACGTACCACAGCGATATCTTGTGATGAAGTCTCTTTCAACGTTTAAGTCGTAAGTCACTTAGGATAAAAAGCGTCTGCCAGCTGCCTTCAATGTAAATGCGAATGTAATTCTCATTGATATTACTTCCTTTGGTTGCTCGTTTATAGAACTTGCACTCTATAGAAAAAGTAACTCCAGAGCTGCCACGTCCTTGGGTTTTGGTAGCAAAAAAACAAACTAAAAACACCCTCATTTGATTCTGTGTCGGTCTTCAATAACGAGAGAATCTGACCTTCCGACGAGTCCGACGCTCACCTCGAAAACGCGAGGAGTCTCGGAAAACACAACGGAACAGAATAAGAATAATAAAACATCGACAGCCGGGCCCGAGGGAGGGAGGCTAACTGTGGATCCGGAGAGAAACCCACATGTTGGACGGGAACCTCGACACACACACACACACCGCCGCCGCCATGCTTACAGAGAGACAGAGATGGGGAGTTAGTTAGTTGAGAGTTGACCTGACCTGAGAGAAGCGTGACAGCTTTTTCTGAGAGAAAAAACATTCAGGATCAGATCAGGTCGTCTGAGAGAGAGACAGAGACAGCGAGAGAGAGAGAGAGAGAGAGAGAGAGAGCGTGGGGCCAGCTTCCTGTGAGAAGGTAGGTCTCTGTGCTTAACCCCGTCTGGGAGGTAGTTAGTGTGAGCACCGGGGCACACGGGGGCACAAAGGTGTCGTGACGTCTTACAAAACACGCCCCCTGGAGAGGCAAGAACACACTTTTTTTGGTCGTTCGGCAAACACTATTTGTATTTTCTTGCCGATATCACCGCACCAGAGGAGTGCATTTAACATTACATTTAGGGGGCATTTGGCAGACGCTTTTATCCAAAGCGACTTGCAATAAGTACATTTGTAGAAAGAGAGACAGCATATATGCTGTGGTGCATAAAGATAAGAAAAGAGCCGATTTGAAGCCTTCATAGTCGCGAGGTTAATAGAACGACTTTCATAATTGCTCGGTTGCCGGCGTAATAGCTGGGATAAGAGCAGACGTGCCGTTCTGAGCCCGTTACCAACATCTCAGAACATACAATATGCTTGAAGAAGTAAGCCTAACTGGCCGCAAGCAGGTTTCTCTTTGTATGTGTGTGAGTAGCGGAAGACATTAGATTGATGATGGATTGATTATTGCTGCTTATCTTCACTAAGCCACCATGACCCAAACCGAATCCCTCTCTCTCTCTCTCTCTCTCTCTGCTCTCTCTCTCTCTCTCTCTCTCTCTCTCTCTCTCCAAAAGCACTGATAAAAGTTAAAGGAAGATAAATATTTTCAGCAGCTGACAGCTCGGTCGCACGCAGATCTTTGGCACGTTGTTTAGATGCTTTTGGATTAAAAAGATAATATGCGGTGAAACCACCATACCCGGATGCCGAAGAGAAAACTGCTTCTCGCCAGTACTGTCTTTTAGTAGGCTAGGCCTAGTTTTAGTACAGGCCGACAGCCTATACGTCCAAACCATTGGCAGTGTGTGTCAAAAGTCAGTTGATAGGGTAAGCCTAGATGCAGACACCTAAACAGACACCCAGCCCTTATAACACAGTGGAATCTGACTGTACACTTGTTTACTCCAGTGTACAGTCAGATCAAACCAGTTCTACTGGATATACTTTATGAATCCCGATGGAGGAATTACATTCTCTGCATTAAACCCATCATAGCTAGGATGGTTTTCACCCGTCTGCCACAAGGGTAGCACTCGGGAAAAACCAACTCCAGATGCATTTAAGCTCCCTTGCCTTGCTTATGGGCAGGGCAGGCGTGTTAACTTGCATTTTTTTTTGCGGTGGGGCAAAGAACGTACAAAACTGCCCACCCGTGGGGTTTTGAACGCAGGACCTTCTAGTTGTGAGGCAGCAGCGCTAAACCACGGTGCCATGGTGCCAACCACACTGAAACGGAATGGTTAGCCTGACCCGGGCCAGGAGAGCCGGTCATCTGTCTGGATAGGACGGACGGACGGACGGACGGAGGGGGGGGCATTCAGACGCATCTGCCAGAGCAAACAAAGCATGAGTTGGCAGATCCGTTCAGCTTCCCAGGGCTAGATCGCCGCGAATCACCGAAACGTCTAAAATCTAACATCTAATACGTTACGATTCTCCGGTCCCCTCGATTCGGACGAACGCTTCTTCTTTTTCCGTCCGCGCTCGAGTCTGGAAATCGCTTTTTTCTGAGTTGTTGCCGCCGACGGTCGACAACTCCACAAAACCTGTCTTGTGTGATGATGGTCTCGCTTTGGAAGCGGAACATCTTGAACAACTACAGCTCATAAGGGGACACCGAGCTACCGAGCCCACCGCTCGACCGTAAGAGAGCGTGGACGGAACACAGACACTTGTTGTGACGAAAACATGTCTCAGTGTAATCGTCTCCGTTGTACTGTATTTCCCTCGCAAAATGGCGGAAAGGGAGAGCTTCCCCTTTGAGCGTGGCAGACGGCGGCTACTGTTTTGCTTGTGTCACGACCACCACCACCACCAGCAGCAGCAGCACCACCACCACCACCACCGCCGAGATAACACCCCAGCGAGGCCTTATCATGTGTCTCAACGTTGGGATTACGTGGCTGTGTCGTCCGTCCCCCTCCTCCCCTCCCCTCCCCTTGTTACTCACTCAATAGAATGCTGGGCAGAGAGAGAGAGAGAGAGAGTGAGTGAGAGAGAGAGAGAGAGAGAGAGCGAGAGAGAGCGAGAGAGAGAGAGAGAGAGAGCCACAGAGCCACAGAGCGAGCCTTGAACAACAACCAATACCATGGATGTCACAGTAGACACAGGCAGACAGACAGGCGAGAGACAGACCGGCAGACAGACAAGACAGACAGACAGAGACAGAACAGACAGACAGGACAGAACAGACAGACAGACGAGAGAAGAGTCAGGCAGACGCTGACGGATGTTAGATCCGTCGGTTTGAACCTGTCTAACGGAGGTGACGCGAAACCCGTTGTTCTGGTTAACGGGTTGGTTAAAGTCATTGGGGGAAGACACGCCTTCCTGGCCCCTAAACTACCATTATCTTTCCGAGCGTCTAACCCCCCCCCCCCCGCTTGCTTCGGCTGCCTCGGCCCCAATAAGGCATAACCCTGGCTCCGAGGCCCCGGCTCCCGATCACGTTCGTTATGGCGGCTCTCCCCTGGGATCCGGGCTCTTGACGGTTTGCTGGGAATTATTTAAAGGCTTGGATATATCTAGCCCTTGGGATGATGTTCCATGTAAGGGGACCAAAGTGACCTCTTAGAACCACGTGTTACTATGAACACTCTTAAATATTTTTACCTTCGGATATATTCATCAATTACTTGATCATTTTTATTGCAGGAATTTAGCAGACAGGCAGACAGAGACAAACAGGCAAGAGAGAGAGGGCTGGACAGGAAAAGACAGACAGCACAGACAGGTGAGAGAAGGAGGCAGGGAAGACAGGACAGGGCAGGCAGGACAAGCAAGCAGACAGAGACAGAACAGGCAACAGAGCAGAGGCTGACAGACCAGACACGACAGACAGACATGACAGGACAGGACAGACAGGTGAGAGAGACAGGCAGACGGACAGGGCAGGGCAGGCAGGCAGACAAGCAGACAGAGACAGACAGTCAGGCAGACAGAGACAGACAGGTGAGAGAGACAGGCAGGCAGGCAGACAAGGACAGACAGGCAGACAGAGACAGACAGGTGAGAGAGACAGGCAGGCAGGCAGACAAGCAGACAGAGACAGACAGTAAGGCAGACAGACAGACAGACAGGCAGGCATACAGAGACAGACAGTCAGGCAGGCAGGCAGGCAGGCAGGCAGGCAGACAAGCAGACAGAGACAGACAGTCAGGCAAACAGACAAGAGAGACAGGCAAGCAGCTTTGAACCACAACCAATGCCATGGGATGTCACAGTACCAGCTCAGCCAATCGGTGTGTGCGTGTGTGTGCGTGTATGTGTGTGTGTGTGTGTGCGTGTGTGTGCGTGTGTGTGTGTGTGTGTGCGTGTGTGTGTGCGTGTGTGCGTGTGTGTGTGTGTGTGTGCGCGTAGCACTACAGTTCCAGCGAATCGAGCACTGTTGCATAATAATAACAACGCTGCTGCTTACACATCTGCTGAACAAGCACTATGCAAATCCAACATGGCGACAATATATACAGTGGCCAGGGCTACACATCAAATATCCAGGATCATTAAAACAAACAGTTCCATCTTATTGCTTTTTTTGGTGCAGCCTGGACTGTTGATCTGCATGTGGATGGGCAAGAGAGAGAGAGACACAGACAGAGAGAGAGAGAGAGAGAGAGAGAGAGAGAGAGAGAGAGAGAGAGAGACCGTAGGGTGAACGGACCTCTGATATTTGCCTGTGGTGCTGGTGGTGCTGGTGGTGCTGGTGGTGATGCCATAGCGTTTGAGCGGCGCTGTCTGACAGACGGACTGCTCCGGTCGTATCCAGGCTAAGAGCTCACGGGGTCATGTGACCCTGTGGATTAGCATTAGCCCAACCGAAAGGGAAGGGTGTCTGTGTGCGTGTGTGTTGTGTGTGTGTGTGTGTGTGCGTGTGTTTGTGTGTGTGTGACCGCATGCTTCCTGATAGTTTCCTCTCGAATTAAAATGTGTGTTCATTTTACCCGAAATCACCTCCCCATCCCTCCACGCACACACACACACACACACACACACACACACACACCACACACACACACACACACACACACACACACCACACCTCAATCTTCTTGTTTCCGTTTTTTCTCTCACATGGCCCACATTCATGCGTCGCTTTTGCGCAACGGGGGGATACATCTGCACACATGCACATGCACACGCACGCACACACGCACACGCACACACACAAACATTGCATTTAATTCACGGCATAGCCCCTCCCCCCTTTAGACACACACACACACACACACACACACACACACACGTGTCCCTTTACTAGAAATCGCCTCCTCATTCCATCCCTCCATGCACGCACACCCACAAACACATTGGTGCACGCACACACACACACATGCACACGCGCACGCACACACACACACGCACTCTTCTGGTTTGTTTCGTTTCTTTCAGAATATAATATGAGGCATTTCCTACCCACAAAAATATGCATTCTCATTCATACTTCCACGCCATTTTGGTCGATGATGCCGTTCGATGAATGAGCCAATGGCTGCTACAGAGTCGATGCCCCAGCAGCCAGATTATTCTGTGGCACTAAACCCGACGCGAGTGTGAGCTCCGAGCGGACCCTGGACCTGCAGCGGTAGTCCAGGCGCACGCGGCAGACCTAGACCTGCAGGGGGGCGGGGGGGGGGCCGGAGTTTGTGTTGTCATAGCTCCTAAACAAACAGCCCGCGCGGATAAAGCCGTGAGCAGAGCTAATCCCACGCCCCCTCCCGCCAGAGAGACAGACAGACAGACAGACAGATGAGAGAGAGAGAGAGAGAGAGAGAGAGAGAGAGAGACGGACAGATAGGTAGACAGGCGAGAAAGATGGGACAGGCAAGAGAGACAGGGAGACAGACAGACAGACAGACAGATACGCAGACAGCCAGGTGAGAGAGAGAGAGACAGACAGATAGATAGAGAGGTGAGAGAGACCCGACAGGCAGACAGACAGGTGAGAGAGACCGACAGGCAGACAGGTGACAGGCAGACAAGAAGACAGAGACGGACAGTAAGGCAGACAGGCAAGAGAGACAGACAGACAGATAGATAGATAGATAGATAGATAGATAGAAAGATGGACAAGATAGATAGATAGGGAGAAAGATGGACAAGACAGACAGACAGACAGGTGAGAGAGACCATAGGAGACAGACAGTCAGACAGACAGACAGACAGACAGGTGACAGGCAGACGAGAAGACAGAGACAGACAGTAAGGCAGACAGGCAAGAGAAACAGACAGACAAGACAGGAGACAATCAGACAGTAACAGATACAGACAGTCAGGCAGACAGGCAAGAGAGAGAGACAGACAGACAGACAGACAGCCAGGTGAGAGACAGGACAGACAGGCAGACAGGCGAGGTAGGCAGACAGACAGGGAGGACAAGCAGACAGACAGGGAGACAGCAGACAGAACAGACAGACAGTCAGGCAGACAGCAGAGAGCAGAGAGACAGACAGACAGACAGAGAGACAGGCAAGAGAGACAGGCAGAGAGACAGACAAGCGAGCAAGAGAGAGGAGGGGAGGAGCAGGTCGACGCTGCAGAGAGACACATCAAACGAGCTGGGTGGGTGACATTTAACGGCAGTTTGTGAGGAAGCAAACTCGGGGTTGACTGGAGAGAGGAGGAGGAGGGGGAGGAGGAGTTGGAGTGGGAGGCGCAGGGGGGGCGTGGTTATCTGGCCATGACATTAACATTTGTATTGATTGACCTTTTCGCTAAAACACTATCNCCTGTCCCACATCTACCGAGAGCGTGAAAAGCGGTTCTCGGTCTTTTCTGACGTTTTGAGTTCTCTTCTTACATCCTACATTGATACTGCATCAGCGAACTCAAACGCTGGGCTGTCCCTGCGTGTGATCAGCCGCTGAAATGCGCTACCTCTTGATAATAAATAAATAACAGTCAACACTGAGGTCTATACTACTATATTTAAATATGAATGACTGAATGCCCCACCCATATCCACTCTCCCCCTCCAAAGGCATAATTGAATAGAACAATATGAGTCATTAATCACTTCATATTTAATGTTCAATGTTAGTATGTTTTTAGATCATCGACTATGTATGCAAAATGTATATGAATAAGAAATATAGGTCAATCTTTAGTGTTACATATTGGTAGGGTTGCACTCCATTCTAAGTGCTCATCCAATTATAGTATAATATACTTGATTATATCGTAACTACCAATCATCACACACACACCATACACAGTTAGTAACAGTGTAACAATCATCAACCTAAGCACGTACAGTAAACAGCACCAACGCACACACCATCTACACAAGGACCTAACTACGATCCTAACAAACGTGTTGCCACCTGATGTCAGATGATCGCGAGCCTGCCTCTAGCCCATCTCTCGACGACGTGCCTTGCTACCATGCGGTACTACTTGAGTACACGTCGTGTACAGGCAGACTGACAGACAATCTTAAACTTTCAAATCTGCCTTCCACCTCCCCACCTAAGCGACCACACCGAGCGACGAATAGGCCTACAATTATCCCCGACCAAGGGCCGTTGTGTGTGTGTGCGCGTGCGTGTGTGTGTGTGTGTGTGTGTGTGTGTTTGCTGTTTCAAATACCTCGCACACGGGTCAGTCGGTTCATGACTCCACCCATAGCCTTATCTTGATCAGAGTGACGCAGCCACGATGACTCACCTGACTATTTCCTAAACCACAACTTGGAATGTAATGTATGTCATTGCATGAAATCTACCTCAACATTTTCCGTTGAACCCAAAATATATTCAAAATATAATGTATAATAAGAATTCTACTCTTTTATGTTTTCAGAGTTGGGGCTTAGCAGTTCTTCTGACTTATTGACTGAAAAAAGAAAGTTTCATTTGAACATTTCTAATGCAAAGTCCACACACTTGACATCATCGGCGTTCTGTTAGTGACAATTTTATTTTATTATTTGAAATACAATACACAGTTTCAGCATAATTTACACAAAGCAAAAATGTGTGTGTACACGGACACACACACACACACACAATATAATTGCATGAACCGACGTCTCATAAATGTGTAGCTTGCGTGTGTTAAAAATGTAAATACATCAATGTAAATACATTTATGCACTCGTCGCATTGATCGCAAAGGGCAAAATATCCACAAAATGACCATAAATTAGATTATATGAACATTAGATCACTATATCCGGACGTGACAAATTACCAGTATTTATTTAATGCGTAACACTCATATTAACCGAATGCAATCAATCCTGAATAATAATTCTCTCTATACATGGTGTGATTATGTTCGGTATGAAATATATACAATACATTTGGAAAACACTTAGTTCTTATGCTAGGTACAATTCACTATTATTAAATTGAGCTCATCTAAGTGTATTAAAAAATCAATAGGGCAGTATAATAAATAATGGAGTTTGATACAGTAGGTGTACATTAGAATGTGTTTGCCGAATATTATGATTATGCTTATATATATTCATACAAGCGAGTCATCAGTTTGCGGTGTTGGCGTTGCCCCATTAAAGTAATTTCTAGGTGTGATTTGTGATTTTAAGGGATGTACCCAATGGAGCATCGTATACTTATGTATAAATCTAATAATATATAATAGTGTATGTTCCAAGTAAGTACAACATACAATTATAACATCCGCTATGGAGGTTCATTATGGAGAAACTATAAGGGTACTCAAACACAGTGTGGAAATTACTACATACTCGTTCATTTGCAGATGTAATATACATGGTATAGCAATGAACATGAAGAATAGCAATTAGATCTACACTCACTCTAAGGCACATCACACCAACTATCACCAACTAATGAATAACTGCGTCATATCTCTACCTGTAAAAATTAAAAAAATCTATTTATTATATCTTCTGTTATAAGGTGCATAAAAATAGAAGAATTGAAAGAAGCGAAACATTTTCAATAATATTAGTCGATCTCGGTCTACGTCAAAGACAAGTCGATAGGGAGAAAGACGAAAAGACCAAAAGCGTCAATCGCCATGAACTAATATTGTGTGTAGTCTGAGTATATGTGCATGATATTCTGGTGATAGTTTAGTGCTAACACGTTATATGTCATCTGACACAATACAAAGAGAAGGATATCTAAGACAAAGAAGGAACGAGTATAAATAAGATATAAGTGAAACAATAATATATTAGTGTTATACATTAGTAGTATATATATTAGTGTTATACATTAGTATAGTAGGCTATATATATATTAGTGTTGTACAGTAGAATATAGTATATATATATTGGTGTTGTAGTATAGTATATATATTGGTGTTGTGTATATATATTAGTGTTGTAGTATAGTATATATATTGGTGTTATAGTGTGTGTGTGTGTGTGTGTGTATATACATTGGTGTTATAGTATATATATTGAGAGATACTCATTTTAGAGCAAGTATGTTTTGCTGGCCTTGTAAACTCCGTGAGGTAGGAACCAAGAGCCTGACCACCTCATGCATGACATTAATTAATTCATACACAGTGTATATATATACAAATATATATGTATATGTTTGTGAATATCCTCTCATCGTCGTGTGCAATACCGTTAATGTCATGCTTCTGTATCTCGTTCGTGTTCTATAATTTACACGGTATTAATGTAATGGCAATAACCAACTTACTCCATATAAAATATATCCATGAATGACCAGGCCAAATTATAATAAAACAACAAGTTAGACATCTTCAACCTTATCACTTTTTTTTCATTACCTCTATATCTTCACCAGGAGTCAATATTTCTTAATGGTGTATTCTTTCGGGATAAATGCCCTCGCAAGTACTTCCTCTTTACGATCCATTATTAGATATTAACTATTGTTCGGGATTTGTCACTTAGGACACATCATCAATCTCCACGCGCTCAAGACTTGTTTCTTGTAACCACTAGATCTGACACTCAGATGAAAAAATATAGGTATATTTCAGCATCTATTTAAAACAAGTTGGCAATAATGTAAGTATAATAAAAGGGTAATAATAATGATGGTAAGAGGAAGTATTGCAAGTATTGAAAGAATATTAAGAATATTGTACATAATGATGAAAGGTAATGTAGCATGGTAATATTGCAAGGATAATATTAAGAAGTATTGCACATGACATTAACGGTATTGCACACGACGATGAGAGGATATTCACAAACATATACATATATATTTATATATATATACACTGTGTATGAATTAATTAATGTCATGCATGAGGTGGTCAGGCTCTTGGTTCCTACCTCACGGAGTTTACAAGGCCAGCAAAACATACTTGCTCTAAAATGAGTATCTCTCAATATATATACTATAACACCAATGATCCAGGCATACGTATAGTGAGGCTGTCCATGATGTGTAGTAGGAGGAGGAGGAGATAACACCTAATTGTGGTTAATGTACTCAAATACACACACACACACACACACACAGCATAAACACAACATTAAATACATACTATAACACCAATGTGTATACACACACACACACACACACACACACACTATAACACCAATATATATACTATACTACAACACTAATATATATACACACTATACTACAACACCAATATATATACTATACTACAACACCAATATATATACTATACTACAACACCAATATATATACTATACTACAACACCAATATATATGCTATACTACAACACCAATATATATATACTATACAAATGTATGACACTAATATATATACTATATTCTACTGTACAACACTAATATATATACTATACTAATGTACAACACTAATATATATACTATACTAATGTATAACACTAATATATATACTATACTAGTGTATAACACTAATATATATACTATACTAATGTATAATACTAATATATATACTATACTAATGTATAACACTAATATATATACTATATTAATGTACAATACTAATATATATACTATACTATTAACACTAATATATATACTATATTCTACTGTACAATACTAATATATATACTATACTAATGTACAACACTAATATATATACTATACTAATGTATAACACTAATATATATACTATACTAGTGTATAACACTAATATATATACTATATTAATGTACAATACTAATATATATACTATACTATAACACTAATATACAGTATATACTATATTCTACTGTACAACACTAATATATATACCTACTATACTAATGTATAACACTAATATATATACTATACTAATGTATAACACTAATATATATACTATATTAATGTACAATACTAATATATATACTATACTAATGTATAATACTAATATATATACTATACTAATGTACAACACTAATATATATACTATACTAATGTATAACAGTAATATATATACTATATTCTACTGTACAATGTAACGAAGGTAGGTGGGGTGGTGTAGGCCAGGTGGGTGCTCCAGATAGGAATGGCAGACGACAGACTGACCAAGTAGACCATTTATTTAGCACAATACAAAGATAACTCAACTGATGTCTGTTCACCTCACTCCCCTTCGCCACTATGGAGAGACCGCGTGCTCTCCACAGTTATCGTCGGAAGTGACGCAAGCCAAAACCTAGCTAGGCAAGTGCTGTACAACAGAGGTGCGCCCCTAGTGGCGCTATTTAATGCCTTTGACCGTTACAACAACACTAATATATATATACTATACTAATGTATAACAATAATATATATACTATATTCTACTGTACAACACTAATATATATACTATATTAATGTACAATACTAATATATATACTATACTATAACACTAATATATATACTAGATTTTAATATAGTATATATGACTAGTATATATAACTAACACCAATTGGGCCACAAAGGGAAGCTGCTTTGAGTTGACATCACGTGGTGTGAGCCAGACCACGTGAGGCGGGCCTCACACCACGTGATGCGGGCCACCAGGTCCAACGAGCAACGGCTACAGGACGTTAATTAGTACCCCTACGCTCTTGATATGATTATGAGAACAGGAGTGGCCCAGCTAATACAGCAGTGAGATGATGGTAGAGACGCAGGAGGAGCCTCGAACTGTCTGAGTAGAGACTCGAGCACCAGACAGTAGGATGATGCAACTCAGAGGAGCAGGTACGTCCATAGGACGCAGAGTATAGTGTATAATGTAATAAGTATAGCATAGGTATGCGAGTATGATGAGAGTACTAAGTTAGTAAAATCTAGAAAGATATTAGTAGATGGAGTGATATGCATAGATGGGAGTAGAGATGCGGTCTATAATTCATACGTCAGTGACACTTAAGCTGATTATACGTAGTATATATTTTTGGCATGTATACTCTTACGATGTGAGAGGCCATCAAGTGGAGTATTCCAGAGGTCCGATGAGCGAATCATGTATACATTTGAACAGGTCACTGTGTGCCCTATGAAGGTTGTGTATATGCTAGCTAGTATTTAAGGTAAACGACTGTCAGGAGATAGCAGATCACAAGCGAGCCAGATTTTCACATTAGTCCAACCACAAGGTCAGTGGCGGAACCAATATGAGTTAGTAACACACGAATACACATCCGCTAAGCTCGAATTCTAACGAACATCAGAGCACGATCTACAACACCTCTCTTACATTAGACACTAGAGATAAAGAGCACACCTTCAGCTGCTGACCTCGCATGAGAATCGTGCCGAGGATTGTAGTCTCGTTTTGTGAATGAGTTTTATATCATTGTATTAGCGCAATGGTCATCTATTTGATTGATCAGGCTAAACTGATTACATATCGGTCTACTTATTGTCAGGTCTGTTCGATTCATGACCATTTCCTAAGTGCTGGAACACACCGCATCGCTCTGGCAACCTAACAGCCTCGACCCGCTCTACCTTCGCTTACATATAAGTCCGTTCAGATACATACGAGCGCTCAGGGCTCAAAGTCATACTACTTTACAATATTGTTTCATTCTAGCGTCTGCAGTATACGAGTGTAAACAATATATTCCATTCTTATTCGTCACATGAAATACCACGGGTCAATATCAGATTCACAAAACGTTATGAGTATTAGTATATACATTAGTATAGTATTATATATCTCCAAGTGTTCTCCTCTGCAGACGGTGAACAATCCCTCTGACAAAATCACGTCACTTTCACAAACGTACGGCATATATACGTCCAGCTGAACGGATGACGTGTGTTGTGTGTATGAATCGGACAAAAAAGGCCAGTTTGCCCTGTTAGCGTTAGTGTAGAAAGCAGCACATTGACAAATGCCGAGGAAAGTATGTTTCACATTGGAATCCATGGGATCGATGCCAAGAGGGACACTGCCAAGAGTAGTACATTTAAATATCTTTAAAAAAAATGTTTTATAAATACGATCCAACCAGGAAGTTCAATGCTAAGGGAGTCGATGCTTTACCAAACGTGGGTTGAATGATAGAGTGGCAATCATTACAGGCCGCAATACACAGACCCGATCAGATTACTGGTCCATTTAGGCCATTTTTATTATGATAGGAAGCTCTTAAAGCTCTTAAAACTCTTAAAAGGGTTCTTTTAGAACCACGTGGTTCCTTATCGAGGCTCCAGACCACCGGGCGTGCTTCCATTCCAGGCACCCAAACACATCAGTGCCTGTGGGTTCACCACCCCACTCATCAACGGGTTCAGGCCCAATGCCGTCTGGCTCCTGAGTGCAACAACCCTGTGATAATGTGATGCTGCTAAAATGAAATAAATACAATGAAAAAACGGTTCCACTGTTCAGCAGCCTCGATGACCCGACGATTAGAAAATGGCGGCTAGAGAGGAAGAGCAAGAGTTTTTGAAAGGTATGGATTTTGGACTCTCCATACAAGCTATAAGGCTGTACCCACAGAGCCAAGATGGCTACCTAGCGCGCCTCACCTCTAGCAGACACGGCTTTGTCTCCGAGAGAGACGGTCGCATTGTTTTTGCTGAATATGTTTAATAAAGGGTTAGTCAATGAATAAAACACAAACAATGCCACTGTCGCAAACTCCCTGACTACAACGCCACGTGTACGGCTTAGTTCGGGGCTCCTCCAAGGACACAGGCAGGTTTGTGGTGAAAAGTCGGGTTTATTTGCAAAGTGTTTGTGAAATGACATGACAGCGCAGATGGTACCTGCTAGCATGCTAGCGCTCCCCCGAGTGTGTGTGTGTCTGAGGGTGGCTGACTTGACCTGCGGCGCACTGATTAGCCAATGCACCACAGACGTGCTTCCCCAATGTGCCCAGACTCTAGCTGAGCCAGGTGAGGCTGTAGCCCCACCCCCCTAGACTCTAACTGGGCCAGGTGAGGCTGTAGCCCCACCCCCCCCAGACTCTAACTGGGCCAGGTGAGACCAATTAAGCCAGCCAGTCACCAAACACACACAGATACTCCCACAGCCAATCTGTGCATTGCAAAGAGATATTTTTGGGAGATTTATGCGACGGGGGAAATGACGACGTTAGAAAGACGAGGGACCCGAGGTAGACGAAGTAAAATGAAATGGATAAGACATGAGACGGGGGGCGGTGACACACTCTCGGAGGCTTTGATTGGGTGAAGGGTTCTCGGGAGGGAGGGAGGGGGACAGACAGACAGTAGTAGAAGGAGGAGGGGGGGGAGTTAGGAGGTGGACACACAGCGGTGATGTTGGGTGACGGGCGGGATGGTGGGAAAAGGTGGCGGATGGTGGAGAGAGAGAGAGAGAGAGAGAGAGAGAGCGAGAGAGACCACCAGCTACGACACTTGTCTCTCGCCCTCGCTTTGCCGAACGAGCGGACGGAACCAAAAATTCAACAAAAAAACGGGCGGGAGAAATGCATACACACACAGACACACAGACAGAGGCCTCTGACATGCGCGCCTACCCTGGGAATGCGTTCCCAAGCAGATCGCTGTCCGGGAAGTCCATGAACACGGAGGGACACCTACGGAGACAGGTGAGGAGGAGCTCACTCAGCGGGTGGAACGTCGCAACACAACAAAATGAGTTCAGCAAACCACGCCCCGCCCCCCTCCACCGGCGCCCTGCCCCCTCCACCGGCACCCCGGCCCCCCACGACACCCGGTTAGCCACAGTCACCCGATGCAGACGACCCCACCACCACCACCACCACAGTCAAAGTCCCCCACCGATTCCCACCCCCTATGGACATGACACTATACCTTATATTAAAGGGGACATATTATGCCACCAGGTGTGAGAGCGATAAGCCATTGCAAGCCGCTTCACAATTGCCATGTGACTACCGTCTAGTGACATCACAAGTGGGAATGTCCACCTAGATGTATGATGACTAGATCACTTTACCAGCCTACCCAGTGGACTGTACCGACAGGTAAACTCATCTAGTCAGCACTGAATCCCACCCCACTACTGCGTTACATTAATGCACATTTTTAAATTGCTCCTTTTAATCTATTTGTATTTTATATAATGTTTATATAATGTTTAATGTTCAATGTTGTGCACCAATTCACAAAAGCACATTCCCTTTCTGTGAAACTAAATCGACTAAATCTGATTCTGTTTGTGATTCAGATACGTCTGCTTACATTTGCCTATTTAAACACAAAATATGAATACTCAAGAATGCCTTGGAGGTTCTCAGTTCGGCTGTAGATTGAGGTCGAGACTGAGAGCGGTGTGGATTATAAAAACGAAACATAACGAAACGTTCCATTCCGTCCAGCGTTTGCTCATGTCCCGATGCTGTATCAATGTAACAGTGTCTCCTCCATGAACTGGTTTGCACGTTTGAAGGACGAACGTCTCCGGTCTCCCTCGCTCAGCGAAATGACTCCTCCGGTCATGTCGTCGTACTACGCTATGCTACGTTACGACGCGGGCGGTAGCATGACGCTATGCTAAGGTAAGAGTGCAGAACTCTCGGCCAGTTGCAACCAAGACTGAACCAGAATGAATGTTTGTAAAATTGTATAATTAACACTTTCCGATGTTTTGCAAACACGTACATTCAATCCTGGTGTCACCATCGCTTAGTAAGCCGTTTGTGGGGACATCCTAATAATATGCACATGTCTACATTAATTAACAACATAACGATAATTATGTCACTCTGGGGTTCATATAAGATGTATAAGCTAGGGGAGGGAGAGGGAGAGGGTGGGGGTGAGAGTGGGGGAGGTAATGGGTCCATTGAATAGACAACGGCGACGGTCTGCACTCAACGCACGAGAGAGAATCGCATTTGTTCCTGGTCGCCTAGCAACCATAAGCAACCTTTCTCTTTTCACAGTCAGTTGGCCGGCCGGCCAGCCAGCCAGCCAGCCAGCCAGCCAGCCAGCCAGCCCGTGCGTACAGATAGCTCTGCCGTGGCCGGCAGCGGGGACCGGGCTGACTACCTGCCTGTCTGTCTGTCTGTCTGTCTGTCTACCTGTCTGTCTGCCTGCCTGCGGGGGGAGGAGAGGGGACTCGAGAGCAGAAAAATACAACACTTGCACACACAATGAGGGGAGCGCAAATGTAATGCTTAATTAAGAAAAGGTGGGGGGGGGAAAAAACGGGGAAAACGAAAACGTCGACGACAACCACAGCAGCGACAGAAGGAGGAGATCACATGCTGGCCACAAAGCGCCCAAAAAATATATAATAAGGTCAAATAAACAGTGGCATGCTGATTTATGTTAAGGGTTACTCACGGGGTGACGCAGATGAACTTGGTCTTCAGGTACGGCTGGATGACTGCAACGAGAAGGGCAGGTTTTTCGAGAGCGGTTTCGTTGTGCAGGAGGTGATATATGATATATGAAAAATATATTGAGGAAAAACAGCATGCAGCTGTTCTTTCATAATGCTGCTCCACAATACGGCCATTTTAAAATCCATAGCCTGACCGAGGTAGTCGTACACATGCACACACACACATGCACACACACGCACACACACACGGTATAAATAATGTGTATGTGAGGACCAAGCCAATGCCGGGTAACTCAAATCTCACTCACTGAACCCACTGTCATTAGATGTAACCGTTTTCGATTGTAATTTGTACAATTATATATATCATGCATATTTATTGAGCAATATTTAGAATGTGTAGTGGAGGGGGCAAGGGATTGGTCAGATAAGTTGATAATAGATTATTGGTGTATTGGGGTGAGAGAGAGAGAGAGAGAGAGAGAGAGAGAGCGTGTGTGTGTGTGCGTGCGTGCATGTATGATCAGTTCGATAAAGTTATGGATCACAGAAGTCTTTCAACAAAGCTGCCAAAAAGAGAGGGGGGGTGCGCTCACTGTTCATGGGGTCGCCGCCGACGTCGGGCTCGGGCACAGACTCCGGGCGACAGTACTTCCCGAAGGCCTCCTCCTTGGGCACCTCGGGGAACAGGTAGACCAGCGGCGACACCAGGATGTTGGTGGCGTCCATGATCTTGTAGCCCATGATGATGTCGGCGAAGGACATGCTGTTCAGCTGCTGCTTGGTGTACGGCTCCACCGACTGGATCTGGGTCTTGCCTGCCTGACCATAAAAAACGTATTAACCTCCCTTGCTCAGTTAATAAGTAGTTAATATACAAAAAAAATAACAATTAAAAAGGCACTGATGGGCTGGAGCGGTGCCGGAGTGATGGAGGTGACGGAGGAAACTCCTCACCGTTGATGTCCTTCTCCACCCAGGTGAAGGTGATGCCGCCCTCCTTGCTGCTCTCGCTGAAGCGCAGCAGGAAGGTGCCGGGCGGCTTGGGGCTCAGGATGGCGCGCTCACGCTCCTTGCTGATGAAGCCCATGATGTACCTGCAGGCGGAGGAGGTGGAGGGCGGAGGAGGCAGGAGGTGTGTGTGAGTGTGTGTGTGAGGCACCAGGACATGCTGACGCTCCTGTACATGTTTTTTCGGTACTTAAAGCCTTCGAAAAATCAAAGCTCATGGTCGATGGTTACCCTTCGTTCCACAGCGCCAGGATGTACTTCTTCACCAGGTCGATGATGTTGTCCAGCCACACCCAGAAGGAGAAGCCCTTCCCTGCCATGTTCTCCTGCGGGGAGGGGAACACCACAT
Source organism: Coryphaenoides rupestris (assembly GCA_002895965.2). Classification (NCBI taxonomy): domain Eukaryota; kingdom Metazoa; phylum Chordata; class Actinopteri; order Gadiformes; family Macrouridae; genus Coryphaenoides; species Coryphaenoides rupestris. The sequence continues at coordinate 2,897 of PIJE02005103.1, read as the reverse complement.
ACTGTAAGACTCACGGCTCACACACTCATGGATGCACGGGGTGGGGAGTGCAACCCAGAGGCGACCGCGGAAGAACCTTACCTTGCAGAACTTGGCCCACGTGATCTGGCAACCCGAGTAGTTGACACACGGCCCTAAAAAAAACGGGAAAAAACAAACTTAGTGCCAATCATCACCAAATATTTTGACTTACAAAGAGTCCATTTGTTGAAGGAGACGGCAATATATCGACTGTGGTGCATAAAGATAAGAATAGAGCAGCTTTCAAGCGTCGTCCATAATTGCAAGGTTAATAGAACGAGTTTCAGAATGCTAAACAATGCTACGGATGGTTCTGAGGCTCTCTCTACCTCTCTCACCTAGGAGCTTCTCCGCCAGGGTGGTGAGCTGCTCGATGGTCAGGCCCCGCTTGGTGGTGGAGGAGAACTGCCAGCTCAGCACCTCTGCCACCTGGTCCCAGGTGCCCACGGGGGGCTTGGTGAAGAAGTTGACGTTCTGCACACACACGCACACGCACACACACACACACACTAGGGTTGTACGGTATACCGGTACTAGAAAAGTACCGCGCTACTCTGCTGTTAAAAACGGTACTATACCACATTCATCTAGTATCGGTACTTTAGAAATGACATGAGTCGCGTCAATGTGCGGGTTTGACAGCGGCGCAGTGTGTGTGTGTGCAGCTTGAAGGCTGAGCGCTCTGCTTCAACTCCCTGCAGGGGGCGTGTCAACAGCCCTCCCCCTCTCTCACTCCCTGCAGGGGGCGTGTCAACAGCCCTCCCCCCTCTCTCACTCGCCTCAGTGCTCAGCCTGGACACGGACATGGCTGCGGGCCTAATGACGGATCAGCCGTCCACAGCTTGTGGACAAAAGGGACGCACGGCGCGAAATATGGAAATATTTTGCTTAAGTTGCCGACAGCCACGGCCCACATACCACGGACACGTCAAAGCCCGTCTGTAATCGGTGCTTCAAATCTACGCAGGCGAAGGGAGCCAACACATCCAACTTGGCAAAGCATCTCGCCGACAAACATCCCGACATATTAAAAGAGTTCAAATAGCGACAGGTTAGCGAATGTGATGGATAACATAATTACAGTACATGCCCTCAAATAAGTCAAGCGAGTGATTTATTTTGTGACAAGCAAACTTGTTTCACCATCGGAGTTTGACGAGACAATTAAAGGCAATGTGCTCAGTACAATGTACACAGACCCAAGGCAAAGAACTGGCGGCAACGCAGTTGTTAAAAAAGCACCAGAGCACCATTCCTTCAATACTCTTTGCCCAAGGAGGTACATTGAGTCATGACGGTGTGATATCAGGTTGCAAATATAACGTTAACTATCAAAGAAATCACATAAACTCAAGTATAGGGGACATCAGAAAAAAAGCTTTAATAACACTGTCATTGATTTAATTATTTACAATAATTTTTAAACATAAAGCTCAGCAGCTGCAACAGAATAAACTTTATTTTTGTAAAAACATTTTAAATAGCTCAGCAGCTGTGTGAAAATATATTTTAATTTATTTATTTAGATTATTATTATTATTATTATTATTAAGTTTAAACAGGTCACATTCCTGTTAACTCTTAGTTCACTTACCAAAAAGTAGCTGCAAAAGCAAAATATGTTTGTTACAATCTAAGTAACCTGAATTCCTGCAAAAGAGTGAATTATCAATAAAATAATTTTAAGTTCCATGTTCTGTCATCCATTATTCCACTACTTTTCCTGATGTTTTAGGTTTTTACCGTGGTATCGTTTCAGTATCGGTATCGAGATATTTAGGCAGGTATCGGTATCGAACTCATCATTTGGGTATCGTGACAACACTAACACACACACACACACACACACAAATAAACGTTAAAACCAAAGCAACCACGTGCATTTTGTGCATTTGCATATTTACACAATCATGCATTGCAGGTCCTTTATTTTAGCATGATCGTACTATGAGATACTAACAACATACAGTTTTTTTATACCTAGAGTTTGCGTTATGTGTCGAGTAACGCACTTGGTACCTGTTAAATAATATCATCATTTTAAAATAATTGTAAAAGAAACACATTTTGGGAATAACAATTCCCCAGTGCAACTCCCCCGCAGCACAAGGGGGCGCTGCCGTACCTTGGGGTGGTTGGTGAGCATGTTGTACCACAAGATGGAGGCCCAGGCGTTGGGCATCTGGCAGATGTTGGAGATGACCACGACGGGCAAGGAGTGGGTCTGCGGTTACAGAATGAATCAACATCAATTAGAATGAGCCGACGTATAACATCCTCACGCGTAGTACAGGGGGCGGTCTCTTTCCACTGGCCGTTAAACCTGCACTGTGCAAGTTGTCCCGTTGGCGGCCTCTAGTGGCGGTTACAGCTATGGCGATGTCAATTTTCCGGTCATCTGTTTCCACCATTTTTTCTTCCCATGAAGGGGGGCGGGGTTTGAGGTAAAAGTGGACCACCATAAAACGATTCATAGAGAATCATTCCCTGAATGGATCAACATGCTGACAGCGGACGCAGGAATGGAGTACATTAACACTTTAACACGTGTGAGAGAGTGGTTCTTAAAAACACACTTCATACAAAGCAAGCACCCACCCTGGGTTTACAAATCAGGTCACTGAGATTAGATTACATTTAAGAGTGGAGGGACAGTTCACTTCTCACTTTACACAAAATGGATACATCCCCCTCCTCCTTTTCCTCTTAGCAAAGCGTGACGGCGTGGCAAGAAAATATTGCCTTTCACTTCCTACACGCAACGAATGCATGCCAACTGTGTACTTTGTGGTGTGCCACACACGAGAGAGAGAGAGAGAGAGAGAGAGAGAGAGAGAGAGAGAGAGAGAGAGAGAGCGTGAGAGAGAGAGAGAGAG
>PIJE02005101.1:5442-20879 GCA_002895965.2 Coryphaenoides rupestris | reverse complement strand
TTTCATTTCATTTCTAATATTGAAATATTTTTGGTTTACATGAGTGATTGTGTCAATGAAACCGAGGTTATGTTGAAAACCAAGCATATAGAGTATATTCAAATTCAAGTGTATTCCTAACTTTGAAAACATAACGGTTAAAATTAGAGACTTTCAAGACTTTGAACGAATACACACATGCAAAAACGTTGCCCCTCGAGACATACAACGTGGCACATGCATGATGTATCAATAAAAAATACATTCACACAAACATTCAAGTACACACACACACAAATACCTAACCTTTGCATGCCTCTCCAATATACACACACAACTTAGCTTGTACATTCTCCACACAAAATTCTGTGTAAAAATATGAAGCTAGGTGTCGTACTAAGTGCTCAACTGCTCCTTGGCGCGTGTGTGTGTGTCTCTGTGTGTGTGTGTGTGTGTGTGTGTAGGGATCTGATGAGATTGGCCTCCACCTCCCTACATCTGGTGAACTGAAGACATCGGCTGTCTGCACCTGGTCAGTCGGCTTCCTTCCAATTCTAATATTGTTCTAACAATATACGAATATTCTTTCCCAACTGTAACTGTGTGTTTTACTAATGTATGCAGGAAGCAAACAGCTGACAGGTAACAATCAAGACTATTCTACAACCATTTTCATTGTCGATACATTCACAAAGTGATTCTTTTTCCACCAATCGATTAATTATTCCTCTAGTCTTTGAAACATCATCGATAATGGCAGCCCGCCCAGTCCAAGTTACCAGAGTCAAAGTCTTAGATTTGGCAGGTTTGTCTGACAAGCAGCCAAGATACACTATAAACCTATTGATTTTATAATCAGCCAATTAAAACAACAATTACAACATCATTACAGCCCGTTTACCAGTGAGGTTGATCGATTGTGTCCTAAGCTATGGGTGAGTCAACATAAAAGGAACACCAAACCCGAACACAATCTATTTTAGATGAAAAGTGATGCAGTGGGTTACATAGTAGTGCTATGGATTGATCCTGGTCCAAATGTCGACTTAGATCCACAAAGTGTGAAAACCGTAGGAGTTCCAGGGTAACGTTCTGGCAAAAATGTATTATAATTATAGTTAGTTAGTGGGCAGGGGCTATCTTAAAAGACAGAGGGGTGTGGTCCTCAGTTGCCGTAGTTCCTACCTGAGGTGGTCTTGCTGGTGGTCTTGGTTTCCTGTTTGAACGAGTTCTCGTCGTCCGCATCGCCGTCGCCCCACCAAGATGGCTGACCGTACAAGGGGGTGCCGCGGTGGAGCGCCGCCATGTCTGCTGAAGGGCACACACACACACACGCACACACGCACACAAGCACACACACACACAAGCACACACACACAAGCACACACACACAGAAATATGGACGAATGCATTTTTCATGTATCTGCGTCAGCAAATATTTGATTACTTTATGTATTGTTACAAAATAGGTCTAGGTGCTCAGGGTGAATGCATTTGTGAAAGTGTGTGCATTGTGAAAGTGTGTGTGTGTGTGTGCGTGTGAGTTATATTCCTCTCAAGGGTCTGTGCAGCATTATATACACCATTGATCAACTTACAGAATTATTGCCACTCACACACACACACACACACACACACACACACACACACACACACACACACACACACACACACACACACAATGTGGGGGTTGTCATTCCTGGTGAAAACATCCACACACGTCCACACACATACGCGCACACAACAAATATGTGTGTGTTAGATAAAGTTCTTTCTATTTCTGTCCACTCCCCTTCTGTCTCTCTCTCCCCCCCCACACACACACACACACACAACTTCAACTAAACGGGACTTTCCATTTGGCCCTCCATTTCACATCTGCCTTACGGAGACAAATCAGCATGGCAGATAACACTTTGGCAGACAGATCCTCGTGGCTGTCCTCCCCTTAAACCCACTTGGCCTACAGCATTACTACATTCCACACAGTAAAAGAACATCATTACCCACCCGCCTCCGTACCACATATCACCTGATGTGATGTTTTAAAGGGGCCCTATTATACTATTATACCACCAGGTTTGAGTGTTTCGTTAGCCACTACAAGCCGTTTCAAAATCGTCACATCACTACAATTCAATTCAATTCAATTCAATTGTCATTGTGACACAGTGACATCACAAGTGGGAGTGTCCACCTAGATGTATGATGCTGATGGCTAGATCAGTCTACCAGCCTACCCAGTGGACTGTACCAACCGGTAGGCGTACCCATCCATCCACCATACATCTGGGTGGACACTCAACCACTTGTGAAGTCACCAAATCAAATCAAACTTTAAACTTGGTAGTCACGTGGGTGTAGGGGGTACTAGTCACATGACAATTTTGAAACGGCTCGTAATGGCTAGTCACGCTCACGCCTGGTGGTATAACAGGGCCCCTTTAAACGTTTCCTACTCCGTCCTGTAAAAGCAGGAATGTAAAGCAGGTTTCCTACTCCGTATAGCAGCCTGTAAAAGCAGGACTGTAAAGCAGACCACCACGCATGCATTGTGCTGCCACAGTCCAGATGTTCCCCCAGTGTACATACAGTGCGTGGTACAGTATGTAACGCATCTACTATACAGTACTATATGATTCACACAGCACAATGTGCAGGCGGACATAAGGGAACTGCGGACAGAGAGACAATATCCCCCTCTGTGTATTGTATATACGTCTCTAAATGATTATTGTTGGCCTGCACAGGACACGTGTGTGTGTGTGTGTGTGTGTGTGTGTGTGTGAGAGAGAGACGTGTGTGTATGTGCACATGGGTGTGTATTTTTTCCGTGTGTAAATATATATATGTATATTTGCAATATATACAGTATCTCTCTCCTTAACTAATAAACTAATTGACTAATAAAATATTGAGTATTTTGAGTATTTTGCGTACTGTCGCCTGCCATGTCACAATAGTTTCACTGTTCAGAATGGCCCTGTGTTATGAAGAACATGTGACAATAAAACACTTTGACTTGACTTTGACTTTTGACCCTACCTGTGTTCTAGCTAAACAAAAGCGAGCTATATGAGAGCTTTTCATGCTGTATGTCGACTGGGGGTCCCGTTGTTAGCGCTGAGGTAGCCTATTTTTCCAGATGAGGACTGATTGGTTGTGTGACTTGACTATATGTGTGCGGATGTAATCTGAGTGGTTTGTGTGTACGTATATAGGTATGGCGTGTCGCGATGCGATGGTATCATGAATTGCGGCGTCGAGGTGTTCTGAAGTTGAGTATGGCGATAAGATCGATCGTGTATGACATCTGTATGACGAGTGCAGAATGTGCGTCTGCGTACGTCGTGGATCGGGATTGTGCTCAGCGTATCGAGATGCTGTGGCGTGGGCGTAGTGCGCTATCGGTGTTCGATTCGCTATGACGCAGTAGCGTGCGTTGAGGCGCTATGTGTATAGGTTTGAGTATGCGTGGTGGAGGCACCGTTGTCGTGTGTCGCGAGTTGTCGATGCTGCAGCGGTAGTGCATTAAGGTTGGAATGGTCATTGTCGCCGGATGTGGCGCTATTGAGCGTTCAGGTTCTGGTGTGATGATGATTGACAGGGATGGGGCCTCGACGAAGTGTGTTGGATGTTGCGAGTGCGTCACTGTGGAAGTAGCTCTATTGTTGGTCCGCAATGGGAAGTCGCCTGCTGGAGATTGCTGTGCTGTTGAGAGGTTTTGTCGTAAGACGTTAGCTTTGTGTGGTCATGTTACGTGTATGTCGCCTCTGCGGATATGCGCCACTCGTAGGCGCTGGGTAGCGGCTGGTATCATAGGACGAAGATGTCGTAGTCTAAGGATTGTCATTGGCGCTTATGTATGTTGCGTGTGGGGTGGGTTTGGCTGGATTCTGGGTTGTACGGTGGTTGTGGCGAGTGGCGTGAGTCATTGGGCAGCGTTGAGGTATGAGGATGATAGTGCGGGTGGAGAGGTGCGGTGTTCTCGATGGGCGTATCGCTGTTGGTGCGGAAGGATAGCTAGAGATCATGCGCGGTGAGGTATGTAGAGTTGCGCTGTGTAAAGTCTGCTTGAGGTGGTGGTGTATTGGGTCTCGGGTAGTGCATGATCTGTCGACGATAATGCTTTTTTTTGCTTTAAAAAACATTTGACAGCGGAGCGGGAATTGGACATGGCTCTCGTGTGGAGCATGTGACTCTGAGGCGGTGGTGTGACAGCACGTTCCGTCCTGTGTCATCGGACGTATCCGCTGGGGGCATCACCACTCTGAGAGAGATTCATTCCGCTCTGTGATTGGACCGTTTGGCAAGGGTGACAAGGGACACTCTTGAAGAGTTACAGCTCTTTAGTGAAGTGCTGCATCAGTAGCAAAGTGTGAAGTCCTCTTAAACACATTATACATCATTTTCACCAAATAGATTCTTGGAAATGAACAGGGACTTTCGATGGGATATATAAAAGGGTTTATCGGGTTAATAAAACCAGCAGCCAGTTGGGGTTAACAATCTATTTGAACAAGGAGAAAACCATCTTGTGTAAAAAAAGTTATATCTTATTGTGCAAATTCAACCGGCTTGCCAGTGCCTTTGTCACGGTTTCGACCGTGTCTCCGGGCTCCCGGGGTTGGTGGGCGTGACTCCGGGCTCCGGTGCCGCCCCTGCATCATTAGCGGCACCTGCGATGCGCTCGCGGCTGCCGTCAATTTACAATCAGTGACAGTATAAGAACCCCGGCTTTCCACCCACTGGTTGTCGGATCATTGTTGTTAATACTTGTTGTCTACTACCCGTATGGATCGCGATCATCGCCAGCCAGCCGATCTGCCCGTCTCTCCCTGCCTGCCGGTTCCCGCATCTGCCTGCCGCGCTCGCCACCCGTCCCGCTGGCTTCACTCCCATGTCCTCTCTGTATGTATTCTCAATAAATAAACACTAAGTACTGCATAACTCCGAGTCTGGGTCTTGCGATTGGGTCCTCCTGCACACCACGTGACAGCCTTGCTATTTTTTCTCTCTCCTCTCTCTCTCTCTCTCTCTCTCTCTCTCTCTCTCTCTCACCTGCCATCTTCTCCTCTCCCTTGTGGTTGTCGGACGTTCTCCCTCCAGACTCCGGTGTGGAGGTGACCCTCTCCGCGGGCCTGGTCTCCCCGTGCCGCAGGCTCCCTCCTCCGCCCGGGGACCTGGCTGCTTTGGTGGATGTCTTGCTGGGGGACTTGGTGTTGGCATTGGGTGTGGAGGTGCTGGTGGTGGTGCTGGTGATAGTGGTGATGGCGGGGGTGGGCTCTGCACTGGGGGGCTTCTTGCTAATCTGCAGACCGCTGGTGAACTTCTCATGCTGTAGGAGAGAGAGAGAGAGAGAGAGAGAGAGAGAGAGAGAGAGAGAGAGAGAGAGAGAGAGAGAGAGAGGGAGGGAGAGGGTGAAGGAAGGAAATAGAGCAAAAATCAGGAGGAAGTAAATTAAAAAAGTAGAGAGATGTATTGTGTGCTGCCCTTTGCATGTGTGTGTGTGTGTCTGTGTGTGTGTGCGTGTGTGCCTGTGTGTGTGTGTGTGTGTGTGTGTGTGCGTGCACGTACCTTGAGCGCCTCCTCAGGCACGGTGAGTTCTCCTCTCACGACAGTGAACAGGTTGGTATGTGGAACGCACGTAGGTCAAGGACATAGCAATCACCGGCATAATATAAACACTCATAAAATACCAAATACATACACATGCAGTCATGCATAAATAGAATGTATAAATATGCAAATATTTATGTTTTCTACTTAACTCAACGCAAAATGTTGGTCATTCAGAAAGTAAAGTCGTGAATAATGTTGACAACGCATCAATGCAGCTCTGGAGAGTGGATGCTTGCAACCTATCCTCTACTATACAACACAACGCACAAACAGAAAGTGTCCATGAAGATATAATCAGTCAATATTCTGCGTCTGTGTTGAGTTTCGTTGGGAGACATTTGATGACAAAGCAGTATGTGGAGAGAAAAGGATATCATAGCCGAACCGTAGCTTATCGTCTAGCTTCAGAGTGAGGTACATCTGCTCCTGGATACGCACGTCGTTCACAAACGTCTGCACGTACACAAACAAACAAACAAACAACTATCACTAATGCATACAAACATGTCATCATGAAGTAAGTATTAACACTTAAAGTATGGATTAAAGATTGATACATATACAATACTTATGAACTGCCTATTATTCAAGACATTTGTCTATAGGCTACTAATGTACCCCCTCTAACTACTCTTTAAAGTTCAAGTAATTGGAAAGATTTACTTTACTGAATTTACTGTCACTATGTTACAATTCAGATTGAATAACATTTTTATTATGGTAGTTTGTTTTCTTAAGGTAGAATTATTGTACAACTATTCTCATTTATATTGATTAAAAAAACAACTTTTTTTGTTCATGCACCGAGGACCCCCGTGCAGTTCTTCAAAGTACCCCTAGGGGCACACGGACCCCTGTTTTGAGAAACCCTGGTCTAAGATGCACAGCTGAGCAATGAAAGGGTGAGAGAAAAGGGTTAGGGTTTAGCTTATCAAGTGAAAAAGACAACTCTTGTTCTCTCTATTTCTCTCTCTCTCTATCACACTACCTCTCTCCCCTCCATCCCTCCCCCGCAGTGAAACATATCAGCTTCACCCAAGACCCTAAAGCAAACCCAACAACATTTGCGATAACATTGTAATAAAACATGTACCTTCCTCTTGCTCTACAATAAAACGAGAGTGCAAACACACACACACACACACACACACACACACACACACACACACACACACACACACACACACACACACACACACACACACACACACACACACACGTCACACACACACCCACAGCTCATTGTACTGTGTATGTGCCGTTATTTATACCCAGTGGACGCGCTGTTTCATTCCACCGCTAAAATCTCTTCAGCCGTATACTGTATGTGTGCTGAGTCAGCCATCACAGCTTCCTGCCCAACCGTCCCCCACAACCGCCACCACCACCACCACCACCATAGAAGAAGAAGAATCAGGGAGCACATGAACAATCCAACGACCGCAACAGGAAGTGGTCGTGACGCCGGCTTCCTGTCTGAGTCGCGGGAGCGGGCAGGCGAAGGGTGTCATATCCAGGAGCCCAGTGAGCCGGCGTGACTCTGAACATGGACTCAGTCCTGCGCCGCCTCGGTTCAGTTGAGTTATACCTCGACCACTGAGACTACTGTATATACCACTGGTATGTAGGTCATGGATACAGTGCACAGATATGTTATAGCCTGCTCTTCACAAAAGAACAATCTAACACAGGAGAAAGAGCTTTGTTGTGAAAGTGAAAGACATAACTAGGAAGTATAAAGGCTGATACATATACCGCAAGAACAGAGAAATGTGTCTCCCAGGGCTTTGAGAAAAGAATGACGTCATTTTTTTCTCGCAGCTAAGTAAGTAAGTAATTGTGTGAATCAGCGGTAATCACTGCTCCACGGTGTTGGGAATTATCCCGACTTGTGACTAACGCCACGTGTTTAACCTCCGGCGGGCCAAGGACAGCAAAGAGCATTCACAGAATAAACGTCACGATAAACTTAAGGATGCTTTTTTCTCCCCCTACCACTGTCTTGTGCATCTGACTGCACGAAGTGTCAATCACAAAGGTTGTTGTCGTTGTGCTGTGGTATCAAGCCATGTTAAATACTGAAGGTGGATCTCTCCCTGGATCTCAATCAGTGTGAGTGCTTTTGTTCAGATTGGGATTTGGATCCGGCTGACTTGCTATTTGGCCGACCCCGACCGTGATACAGAACTTCATTAAACACAAGACATTGATCGGCATGTTATTGAGTTATTGACCACCAGATACACAGGTTCACCTCAAACCCTCACTTCTATTAACCACCACCAGCTGTGGACTGGACCAGATAAAATATATTTCTTTCTTTTTATTCTCTCCTCTCTCTCTCGTCTCTCTCTCTCTCTCTCTCTTTGCCAACCCCCCATGGGCTTCTCCTCCTCTTCAAACGTCATGTGTCTTTAAATTCTGTCACTCTAGTTTTTCCCCGCTCAAACTCCTCTCCCCGTCTCCTTCTCTCCTCATGTGTAGTTCTTTGTTCTCTACTCCACATAATAATGGCTTCCCTCTCCACTCACCCCGTTCAGGCTGCCCAGGTCCTTGACTTTGTGTTCGTCGGCACCGGCCTCGTAGTTGATGACCGCATGCTGCTTGTCCACGCTGCGGGACTGCAAGTACAAACACAGCCGTCAAATGTCAAGCATCAAACACACACAACACAACAGAATGGCTTTGGGATATTACAAAATAAAAAATACCCCAGCCAGCTAGGCGATGCTATTCATTTGATTGTTGCTTCATGAACATGAAGTTGTATTAAATATGTAGTTAGTATTAGGCTACCTGAATATTATGAGTATGTATTTGCCATATGTTAAATATAAAATGGGAAATTATTATTAAAACACTGTTTGAATAGATGTTTTGATAATTAGCGCAGGAGATGTGGTCTGTCTTCGTCGCCATAACAGAAGAATATTTGGATAAAATATTTACTAATATGGAGTAATATGGATAAATGCTAATGTAAACTCTTTGCCTTCCTCAGTGAGCAAATGATAAAGGCATACTAATATATTTGTGTATAAACAATATACACAAAACCCAAAGTGTTGTGGCTAGACGTTTGAGATTTTTTAGAAATATCTAAAACTTCGTACTTGTACTCCCACTCCTGATGCGTGTTAAATACTTAAGACCATCACATAGCATCGCCTTTCTTCTCCTTATCACCATGTTCTTTCTGTTTGGACTGTGGTGGTTTAAAGGCATCGCCGCTATGCAGAATGTAGATACCAGGCGATGGTGACCCTGACAGCCTGAAGCCCCTGGTCAGCCATCCAAGACATTTATGTCGGTTTGATTCAAGGTGTGTGGAATTCCTCCTTGCCAGGGAGTTGCTAGCTAGTGCATAGTGCACTAACTAGATACATACGTACACACATGCAACTCAAATATACAAATGCACATGTGTACACTACACACTACACTACACACACACACACACACACACACACACACACACACACACACACACACACACACACAAAGGCTACAGAGAAGCACAGAATAACTGGGGGGTGGAAGGGGGGGGTATTATTGATTTGAGTCTCTCCAGCTGTGAGACCCTCAAGCTCTTGTTTCCATCAAAGACCCCCAGACACCTGGAGAGAGGCAGGAGTGCAGGGGCCACAGGGGCCGAGATAAGAAGCAAACCCATGGACGGTATTCTTGTTATGCTCGCGCGGTATGTGATACGTCGTGTTGAGAGTTATTTCGTCCTTTCGGTTATCTGCTCGAGCGGTTTCTTTCTCTCCAGGTTTCTAGCCCTCAGAATGAAAGCCCAGATCAAGCTAACTATTTTAGTTAAAAAAAAACAGACAAGCGACATGCTTCTGGTGTTTATTTTCGTCCGTGTGTAATGACCATGTTAACAAATATAATCATAGGTCCACTCCACAAAGTGGACATCGAACGCTTGGAAATACTTTTAAGATTGCAGTCGTGGAAAAGCTTTGCTGGTGGAAATGGCTGTGCTGTCCGGTTGCACATAATAAAACAAGTTTTGATCTACTTTGGGTTTTTAAACACTTACATATATAGGAGAAACTTAACACCATTTTTAACACTTACATCAACAGTATAATCTTATCTACATTGTTAACACATAGGTCTAACAGTTGAATCTTAACTACATTTTAACACTTAGACCTACATCTACAGTATAATCTTAGCTCCATGTTGAACACATCTACAGTAGAATCTTAACTACGGTTTATGACATTGCCCATTATGACAGCCCATTAAATAAAGATATTGGCTTTAACTTTGTACAGGACGAAGCCTACTTAAAATGACTTAAGATGGGTGGATTTTATGATTCAGCATGACAACGAGCAGGAAGGAAAAGAGGAATAGAGGATATCAGAAGAAATTAGAGAGTACAACTTGATTCACCCAGAGGACGGCATACACACACACACACACACACACACACACACACACACACACACACACACACACACAGACTCAATTCCCTTTGGCTAGCTATTTAATCTTCTCAGTAGCTAGACATGGAGGAGTCTGAATCTGATCCAGACACGAGCGGGAAGTGGAAAATGAAAAATAAAATGCAGTCTATATGTTAACTGTCAACTGTCATGACTGTGTGTGTGTTTATTTATTATGTGTTATTTGTTGCAAGCCATGTGGTCCATGTGACCATGGCTGGTTAAAACTGTCACATGGACCACAGCCACTTAAGTCTGTTTTTTTCATTTCACCTAACTGCCGTCAGTACCTAGTCTATAAATATCACACACACACACACACACACACACACACACACACACACACACACACACACACCACACACACCACACACCAACACACACAATAACATTCAACACACACACCGACACACCACCCACACACACACAACAGCACACACCATACCACACACTCACATTCCACCACGAACTCACCTAATTAATATTCTCACTTTTTTTCACAGTCCTTCTTTCATTGGAAGATGGAGCCCAACAACTTACCCATGCATGCACACGCACGTGCACACAACCACGTGCACACACACACACGTGCACACACACACACGTGCACACACGTACACACACACACACACACACACACACACACACACACACACACACACACACACACACACACACACACACACACACACACACGTACACACACACACGCCTAAACCCTGGGGTCATTACAGACACATGAGTTTAAGTGTTTAGAGGTAAAGCAGATCTTTTACAGATCCACATGCTTCAGTAAATCGCTCAATTGCTCTTCCTTTGAAGCTGCACTTAAAGACACAGAAGGCCACTGGTTATATTTATGTGTCAACGGTGCATAGAAGACCTTTATTTTGCCTTAAACATCTGTGAGAATATAAATAACATGAATGATGATGTTTACAGTATATTATACTCTATTAACCCTAATATTGTCAAAAAAACCAGAATCATGGAATTAGATTGATTCCTAACTGAATTTTTTTGTTTCCACTACTGCAATAATGACACAACATAAAAGGAAAGATGAGTTTAACTATGTTACTCTTATCTTAATCCACTCTAACACAGACAACAGGACCAACAGTACACAGTAGGGCACAGTATAGAGATAGAGCTGCATAGAGGTGGGGGGGATGTCTGAACCACGAGGTATCTGTCTCGCTTTCTATTAATAGTATGCGATGGGGCTGTGGCACACACACACACACACACACACACACACACACACACACACACACACACACACACACACACACACACACACACACACACACACACACACACACACACACACACACACTAGACACAAACGAGCACAGCCCACTTGAGTCTCAAAACACTGAGGATTAATGTGGTAAGTTACAACAATTCACTGCAGTCAAAGTCAAAGCAGAGTTAAGTCAAAGTAAACAACAATGTATAATACTAAATACTTCATGTATAACTACTAAATATCAGAATCAGAATCAGAAACAGCTTTATTGCTTTAGTTTTTGCAAACAAGGAATGTGCTTTTTTGAAATGGGTGCCTAACATTGAACATTAAACAGAGTACTAACAACAAAAATAAGCAATACATATCCACTCATACTATTCATTATTCAATAATACAATATTCTAACTGGGGGTTTCCACTGTGCAAAAACAATTATACACAGTTACTAGAAATATATCATATTTTATATATATTGTTTTGTCATTGTGGATAGTAAAATGTATGTTCCAGTCTAACTGCAACATGTTTTAGCATTCCACTAATCGTGTTTACAAGCTACAATGTGATGGCAAGTCCTCCTGAACAACCTCCATCACTAGAGTCTATTATATGCTCGTTAATATGTCATATATAATATATAATGTCAGATATAATGATGACACACTGACACTGTCATGACATCATGTACTCTGTGTGGGAGGCGTGTTCTTGTTTGGGAGCCCCGGTCGTTGTAACTCATCACTATTGTTGTTTCCCTCACTAATGTGTGTACACTCGATAATGCATGTTCTTTCCCACAAAGAACCCACAAAGTAGATCATAACTCTGGTGGTTATTATATCACATTATATCTCATAACCACTTTCTCCAAGGCGGTGGCAAGGCTAACACGTGTGATGTGATGTGAAGAGATGTGTCTGTGTGTGTGTGTGTGTGTGTTTGTATAATAGGGGTGATGGGACCATCAGCAGGACTCGGACGAACCAATTAAACGGCTACCACACAGCATCAACTTCTCCCCGCAGCTTTCTGGCAACAACATGCGGAAAATTCCCGTAGTTGAGCCAAATAAATGAACGTAGCGATAGCGATACCCACAGGCAGCGGTGCGCGAGAATACACGGTTCAAGAACGTGTTTAAAGTGTTTAAAGACATAAGCCCAGTCACACTTTGATTTCATGTTGTTGTTCATGTTGTTGTTGCGAGGTTAATAGAACAAGTTTCATAATTGCTAGGTAGCCTGCATAATAGCTGGGATAAGAGCAGAAGTGCCATTCTGAGTGCATTACCAACATCTAAGAACATACAATATGCTAAACAATGCCAAGTACTATGATTTAGTGCCAAGACATACAAACACGCAAGTTAGTGCTAGGGTTAGGAGAGGGAAGGTGGGGGGGGGGGTTATGCAGAGTCCAGGTGAACTCTGAACAGGTGGGTCTTGAGTCTCTTGCGGAAGCTGGCGAGCGACTCTGCCATCCTGACGTCAGCCGGGAGTTCATTCTACCACTGCGGTGCCAAAAACAGAGAAGTTGGGACAGAGCGATGTTTGGCTGTTCTTAGTGAAGGAGGTACCATTCGTCTGGCCGAAGTTGTTGAGCGGAGCGCTCGAGCACGTGGTCTGACTAATGTTTGGAGGTAGGTAGGGGCAGTTCCGCTACCAGCCTTGTAGGCCAGTACCAGTGTTTTGAATCTAATGCAAGTGATGATCGGTAGCCAGTGGAGGTCGCGGAAGAGGGGGGTTACATGGAAGAATTTTGGTAAGTTGAACACCAGGCGCGCTGCTGCGTTCTGGATGCGTTGTAAGGGTTTGATTGCGGAGGCTGGGAGTCCAGCCAGGAGAGAGTTGCAGTAGTCGAGGCGAGTGATGACGAGCGTTTGGATCAACATCTGCGCTGCTTCACGTGTGAGGAATGTCCGGATCCTGCGGATGTTGTCGAGAGCAATTCTACAAGATCGTGCCACACAGGTGATTTTGCAGCACACCTGGTCGTCCAGTACCGCACCAAGGTGAAGGGCAGACTTTAATGTACTCAATAGTGACAAGTAGGTCCATCTGAGGGCAGTCTTTCCCCCAGCATGAAGAGACACATTTGGGTTTGTGTGTGGGTGAGAGAGAGTGTGTGTGTGTGTGTGTGTGTGTGTGTGAGGCAAGCGTTAGCATCACAGTTAGTGTCTTCACCTGCAGCATGAGCTCACAGTCGTCGCGGCCCACGAAGATCATCTCCCGGGGCAGTCGGTGGCGCGTCCCGCCGCTACTCACCAGGAACCAGGAGGTGACACTCATCTCTGCTGCTGTCTGGGGGCACAAACCTACACACACACACACACACACACACACACACACACACACAACTCAGCCACGGACAGGGTGGGGAATGTTTCACAACAGTTTCAAAGGATGACATCGCAGATGGTAACATGCCGTGCCCCCCTCTTTGATAATGCTTCTTAGTATAAGGTGAACCCATGCTTTTAAAGTTGGGTCTGATGTTAGCATGTAACTTAGCATGTGTGGCCTACTCTGCTTCGCCACTGAGCAAGATGGTCAAGAACTCCAGGGTCTTGGATAAACTGCTTTGTTAAAAATGAAGATGCATTTCAAGATGAGATCCATATACTGCCGTTAGGTGCAACTCAGAATAATTATTAATAAAGGCAGGTTAGCAAAAGGCAACGTCATATAGTCATGTGGTCAAATTGAAGATTCCTAACTCCATTTATAAGGATTAGGCCAAGTAGTGTAACACTACACTATACTTTTTTCGTTAACGTGAGGTTACAGTTTAAGATAAACTAGATTGTATTTTGCAATAATTACATTCCAACTTTGCATTTGTTCATTGATGCGTGTACAACCATGCGAAGAATACTCCACAGTTTCTCCATGTTGAAATGTTAGACGTTACGTTTCCTACAACGTGTTGTACAATGTGTAATCCCTTCCTGGCACTGACCTCTGATCCTTGTCGTCAGACCGCTGACAGCCCAGACGCGCTAGTCCCATCCTGCAAGACAAATACAACAGCAGACGGAAATATCAGCAAAGTCACAAAAAGAGGAGGATTCCTACGAGTTCCCCCGTGGCAGGACTTCCCATCTGTCATCAGGAAACCAAGACGACACTTTGTTTACGTCAATTGACTGACCAAGGCGAATGACAATACGACTTGAGCATTTGCAGACATGAACATACAAACCGTTTATGGAGGAGGACAAGAGAGGGGGAAATGATAGACTGTAGAAAAGAGGACCAGATGGATAAAGGGTGAACAGTGAGAGGAGAGGCTTCACAAAATACAAGCTTTGTTGTGTCTCTGTCGCTGGTCGGGAGTGCCAAAGTGAGTTGGCTGTCTTTCACTGTGATATGGCTGGTCTATGTATGCAAGGCTACATGTACGCCGGCTGCTAGCCTACATCCTCTATCTCTCTCTCTCTCTCCCTCTCTCTTTTGCTCTCTCTCTCTCTCTCTCTCTCTCTCTCTCCTCTCTCTCTCTCTCTCTCTCTCACTCCGTTTTCTACCCGTTGCGATCATTGCCAGATGCAGAGGCAGGAAGTGATGTAGGAATGTTGGCCCCAGCTCCTTAGCGGTCGATTCCCCTCCCCCACGCCCTCCTCCACTCCCCTCCCTTCTCCCCTCCCCCCTCCTCCTCCTCCTCCTCCCCAGTCTCTCTGTCCTCCTCGCTGAGACCGTTCATGGAAAATGAGGTCAATTCTCAGCAATCCTCTGCTTCTAAAACCTGCCTCCGACAGCAACAGAGAAGAGGTAGCAACCACAACATGGCCTCAACTCAGAACAGATCAGGGCGTGTCTTTTTGTTTAGTGAACAAATGTATGGCAAGACTTCATATTCCAATAAGTCACTTTTGGCTTAAAGTGACTAATAAATGGATATGTAATGCATATGGGCGCCGCCTTGAAAGCAGGCCAAAGATCGGCCAGACGAAATATCGATTTTTGTGGATTTGTAAACTTGACATAATGCAAGTGAAGTCATTTTTTTCCATCGACTTGCAGTGAAATAATAATTCTATACAACTTGCTTGCCTCATCGCGTGTCCACATTAAATGTTAATCCCAACACACACTGAGATGGCTGGCTGACTTGCTGACGTG
>PIJE02005100.1:17837-20881 GCA_002895965.2 Coryphaenoides rupestris | reverse complement strand
AAAGCCCCGAGAGACTGCGCAACGTGGGAAATTTGAGAAAAGAAAAAAGAACAAAATAGCAATAACATAAGAAACAGTCAAGACGTACAGACAGAAATAGGCAGAAAAAACGCCCGTATTGGTCCGAAAGCAAAGAATGTAGAGAAAAGAAGGATAAAAAACAGTCACACGACGGCAACATAGGAAACAAAGGAATCAGTGATCACATGCTTGAAGCTCACTAGGTGCCAGGGACCCACACCCCACCTCCACCTCCTCCTGTGTCCATGGAGGCTGAGGGGCCGGGGGCGAGCGCCGTCCGGGGTCGGCAGGCTGCATGCAGGGGTCGACGGGGTTCGGTGGCTGAGAGGCAGGGGGCTGAGAGCTGAGGAGACCGCGGCGGCAGGGGGCTGGAGTCTGAGGGTCTGAGGGTTCGGCTGGGGAGCAGGGCCTGAGGTGAGGGAACCGGCTATTGGCACCCGGGGCCGGAGGCCAGGAACCGGGCTGGGGCGAGCGGTTGGGGTTGCGGTTTTGGTAGGTCTGTTTGTATGTCACGGTACTTTCAACACCTCTTATGAGTCTTTCATAAACCCTTGGGTCCAGCCTGTCTCCTTCTTCTCTGTTGCAGTCACTGTGACTGCCTGTATAGGATCTACACGCTACATCCACATCACTACACACACATACATCACTTTTCACACACAACACACACCACACATCACGCACACTACACAACCACACGACACACACACACACACACACACGCGTTACTGAAGGGAGTGTGCCTTGGTGAAAGTCAAAGTGGAGTAATGAGTTTCCCTCGTCCCTTCAAAGAACAAAAATAAAGAGCATTGCTTTTTTTTATCAATATTTCAATCTATCTCACTATACTATATATCAGTAGATATATACGATATAAAAAAAAATAACATTTGGTGTCATTTCTCTCTCCGATAGAGATTTCTAGAACTCTGTGACCCTGACTCCAAAGCGAGATTAAACCATTTACAAAATATGATGATGATTATAAATGTAATAATATTATTCAAAATTAAGAGCGTTCCACACAAAAAATCGGACATGAACGGTGAGTCTTGTGCCTCCGTGTTTCTTTTCCGTCTGAAATATATTTAGCGTGATATTTGTCGTCGCCCTCGGTTTAAAAAAAAAAGAAAAACTAAAAACAAAACGCGCGCCTCATTAATTATTGACATCCACCGTCGGCGAAGCGAAGCGCGCGTCAACGTTTGCGTGTTTGTTTGCTCTAGGAGTCGTTTTTGGTTGTTGACGACGGGTACGAGTTCGTCACTCACCCCCTCACCCCCCCGTCCCCCCCCCCCCCCCCCCCCCTCCTGCGGCTTACTGGGTGGTCACGGACGCTCGCCAAGGTCGTTCGTATTCCCGCTTTGAGAGTTTGTGTGCTGTGGACGAATTTTTTTTACAGCTTGGAAAGACCGAGCTATCACACCACCCCCCTGCTCTCTCCCCCCCCCTCCACCCACCGCCTCACCCGCCTCACCCGTGAGTGTCTCTCCGTACAGGGGGGGCCGTTCATCCTGCTAGACTGTGGTTGGATGCAGGGGCCAAATGCTCACATGGAGACACAGACACCACCGCCGCCACCCCGGTAACCTCTCTCTCTCTCTCTCTCTCTCCTCTCTCGCTCTCTCTCTCGCTCTTTCCCCCGGTGTTAACCTCGCTCTCTCGCCGTCCGTGAACTCCTCAGCAAACCTTTTCAGCCAATCAGTGACCAGATCCCTATCTGGCGACCGGTTAACTTCTGCACGGGCCCCCCGAGTCTCTCTCTCCCCGCCGAAAGCCACATTGGCCCCCGCATCACAACAGCGCGAAAACCGTGCCAAGGATTATTCCAGCTTTATATCAAAAGCAGAGTCCGTTTCTCCCCCCAAAAAACAAATACTTAAACTCCGGCGACCCGCCCCCCCCCCCCCCCCCCCCAAAACCCCCCCCCCCCCAAAAACACACGGCGTGGACAGCGACGCTCGACGCCGATATTGCCTTCTGTCTCCTCCTAAGTGTTGTCTTTCATAACAAAACCGGTGGCTGCACGCTTTCATCCCCCACACCCCCCTGCCTCGTACGCACATGCATATGGATGTGCATGTGTGTCGTTTTATCTCCCAGTGCGCGCGTGTGTGTGTGTGTGTGTGGTGTGTGTGTGTGAAACTCACGGACACACACACACACACACACACACACACACCACACACACCGCCGTAGCATCCAGTAGGCCGCTGGGAGACGGGCTCACCTCATCTGGGAGTCATTACCTGCATACATGCTGCCGTCTGACGGTCGATCCGCCGCCCGGGGTTAAGCAGACCCAGGCGCCCGTTTTCTCTCGGGGGTGTGGTGGGTGGGGGGGGGTGGGTGGGGTGGGGTGGGGTGGGGTGGGGTGGGGGTGAGGGGTGAGGGGGGGGGAGAGAGAGAGAGAGGAGCGCTGGAGGAGGAAACTCCAGTGGCTCCGTGCTGCCGGCGGCGGCGGCGTTCGTTACATACATCAGCTGGAGTCAACAGTCGACATGACAGGGCTAGGAGCTGGCTACCGTTAGCCTCTTCCCCACCCGCGCTAGCAACCCCCCAGCACCCAGCACGGCCCACCCCCCCCCTTCCGCTATCCCCAACGCCCACCCCCCCCGAGCGCGACACTATCTGCGCCCCGATCTCAGGGTGCCAAACACACTCGCAAATGACAAACTCACTGTGGCTCAGGTGCTGGACGGGGGGACGGGTGCTGGTGTTGGAGGGACGGGGAGAGAGAGAGAGACAGAGAGAGAGAGAGAGAGAGAGAGAGAGAGAGACAGAGACACAGAGACAGAAACAGAGAGAGAGACAGACAGACATGCAGAGAGAGAGGCACAGAGAGACAGAGGGAAAGACAGAGAGAAAGACAGACAGAGACACAGAGAGACACAGAGAGTGAGAGACAGAGACAGAGAGACAGAGCGAGAGACAGAGTGGGAGAGACAGAGAGACAGCAACAGAGAGAGAAACAGAGAGAGAGAGAGAGCTAGCTGGTTCTGGGACTCTATTCACAAAACCAA
>PIJE02005100.1:10337-12837 GCA_002895965.2 Coryphaenoides rupestris | reverse complement strand
AGTGGAGCGTTTCATAACGAACCGTGAGCCCCGCCCCCCCCCCCCCCAACTACCCCCCACCCATCCACCCACACACACACACACACACACACACACTTAATTCCGGACCATACATGGCATTAGCTGATTTACATTCGGACAGCTATCATTTTGTTGAAAGCGCCTGACAGTGATTAATGAGGTGTTTTACCTAATAGGTAATGAAAACAAATTACGGACCTTAAGAGAAGGGATGGTCTTTGCTTGGCTCTGTTTTCTGTCTCCTCCAGGAGGGAGGGCTTGGAGGGTGAGGGTGGAGGTGGAGGGTGGAGGTGAGGGCGGGGGTGAGGGTGGAGGGCAGATTGTTTCCATATGATTGGAGCGTTCATTTGTTAAGACGAGGGAGACGGCGAGATTAATATACGGCCGTTTTCTGGTGAAGGATCCCCCGGCTTCCACTTTTTGCGGGGCCACCGAGTGATTATGAAAAGGGGGAAAAAGAAGGAGATTCATTATGCAGACATAAATAGCGATAAATATTGTCCGTCATAAAGCACCGCCAAAAAAAATGTTCCGAAAGGGTTTCATTCCCATCTATAAGTCTGTAGCTTTACAATTTGTAGTAAATTACAAAACCAAAAAAAATCGTATGACTTTTTAATTGCACCCGGCAGTGTTTACACAAATCACACCGAATTCATGACAGGAAATAGCTAATAGGCTCTCATCGGCGTCCCTCGGAGAACGGTAACTGTATCGGCTTATAATATTGCCATAGCGCAAGTATATACTGTGTACATTAAACCTGCGTCAGATTAATTAAGACGGAATAACTCCGGCCATTATAACCCACGAGGCATTTACCGCTTGGACCGAGTCTTCACGGTTAATTGCGGGCGGGGATGTGAAGGTCTCGGTGCTGTTGCTGTAGCCAAGCCATCAAATCACCCGGAAAATCAAATGCGCGGGACGGTAAACAATGTGCTTATGGTCAGAAAGTATAGATTCACCGCGTTTTCTTTCTCCAGAGAATTTTTTTGCGATGTACGTTTTTTCTCGTGGGGTGGTGGGGAGACGTTGCATCGACGTTGCAACGGACCGCGGAAAAATGCTAACGCTGACGTAACACACAACTTTTATACTGTTCCCGGAGTCGCGCCCAGAGACTACCTGACGCACCTCGGAAGGAGTGAGGACTGTGTGTGAACATAACAATAATAATATGCATTGCAGGGACATGAGGAAATCGGGAAAAGTCTGGACACCGGACATGAGTTAGACGGGTGCAGGGTTACGTTGGGTTAAGGTTTAGTTTTAGGTTGGGTTAGGTTTGAGGGTTAGGTTTGGGGGTCATGGTTAGGGGGTTAGAAGTTAGCTTGGTTAGGTCAGGTTTAGCTTTTGGGTTTAAATTGTGGTTAGGGTTTAGAGGTAAAAGTTAGGTTTTGGGTAAGGGTTAGGTTTTTGGCGTTGGGGTTAAGAGTTGGTTAGGTTTTGGGGTTAAGTTAGGTTTGGTTAGGTTGTTGTTAGCGGTTAGGGGTTTAGAGGTAAAAGTTAGGTTGGGTTGTGTTGGCTTTAGGTTTGGGGTTGAAGTTGTGGCGCGAGAGTTAAAGGTTAGGTTTGGTTAGTAGGGTTAGGTTTTGGGGTCAGAGGTAAGAGTTTGGGTTTAGGTTTTGGGGTCAGAGGTAAGAGTTTGGGTTTAGGTTTTGGGGTCAGAGGTAAGAGTTTGGGTTTAGGTTTTGGGGTTAGGTTGTGGTCATGGTGTTGGGGGGGGGGTGTGTTTAGACCCAGTGGCAGTGCACTTTAATCAAAGACAACTTTGAAAGAGAGAGATCATCGACGTTGCAACCGGACCGCGGAAAACTGCTCACCGACGTAACCACACTTTTATACTGTTCCGGAGTCGCGCCCAGAGACTACCTGACGCACCTCGGAAGGAGTGAGGACTGTTTGAGTGTGAACATAACAATAAAATATGCATTTGCGGGAAGACATGAGGAAATCGGGAAAAGTCTGGACACCGGACATGAGTTGGACGGGTGCAGGGTTACGTTGGTTAAGGTTTAGTTTTAGGTTGGGTTAGGTTTGAGGGTTAGGTTTGGGGTCATGGTTAGGGGGTTAGAAGTTAGCTTGGTTAGGTCAGGTTTAGCTTTTGGGTTTAAATTGTGGTTAGGGGTTTAGAGGTAAAAGTTAGGTTTTGGGTAAGGGTTAGGTTTTGGCGTTGGGGTTAAGAGTTGGTTAGGTTTGGGTTAAGGTTAGGTTGGTTAGGTTGCGGTTAGCGGTTAGGGGTTTAGAGGTAAATTAGGTTGGGTGTGTTGGCTTAGGTTTGGGGTTGAAGTTGGGCGCGGAGTTAAAGGTTGGTTTGGTTAGTTCGGTTAGTTTTGGGGTCAGAGGTAAAGAGTTTGGGTTTAGGTTTTGGGGTCAGAGGTAAGAGTTTGGTTTAGGTTTGGGGTCAGAGGTAAGAGTTTGGGTTTAGGTTTTGGGGTTAGGTTGTGGTCATGGGTGTTGGGGGGGGGGGGGAAGG
>PIJE02005099.1:12500-20887 GCA_002895965.2 Coryphaenoides rupestris | reverse complement strand
GTGGGGGGCGGGGCCTCACCTGCGAGGCGCTGGGGGAACACGCTAACCTAACCTGCGTGCCGGGTCTCCACGCGACCCGGGGGCCCCGGCGGCGTTTAGCAGACTAATGAACGGCCACGGCTGGAGGGGCCCGAGGTGCTCTGTTCTTATCTGCAACCTCCTGTACCTCACTTCCTCTGCAGAGACACACGACACACACGCGCAGCACACGTAATACCGTGTGCACGCACACACACAAGACACACACACACACACACAACACACACACACACACACACACACACACACACACACACACACACACACACACACACACACACACACACGCACACACAAACGCACACACACAACTGCACACAACACCAACATCGAAACACACAACACACACAACCAACACAACAACACACAAACACACAACACAACACAACACAACAACACACAACACAACACACACACAACACAACACAGACACAAACACAACACACACACAAACACAACACACACACAAACACAACACACACACAAACACAACACACACACAAACAACACAACACACAAGAACACTGTGCTTGAGGAAGGAAGGGAAGGAGAGAAGGAGGCATCGTGCTAGGCCCTAGCAGGGAGACTAGGGAAGGCTGGCGGGACCAGACTGAGCTCGTCACCACGGAGACGGGGTACCGCTCGGCGGGAAGGCGTCTCTGATATCGTCACGACGACAATCTGATGCAACATAGCGACAGCGATGCAAACGCGGAGCGAACCGGTGACAGAAACCGCTGCTTTGTCGGGAGGAGATTATTTTACGAAACCAGAAATGTAACGTTGATATGAACATGATATGTATGTATTATGTGAAGCCCGTATGGACCCGCACTCATCATCTGGATTAGGAAGGTTCCAGATTACCCCGCCATGTGACCTCTGACCTCTTGCCACTTGACCTCTTGGTTTCCGGTGTTGTTGTAGCGTATTCTGTGCGATGATCTGTTCTGCTGATGCTCACGATGAATGTACTTCTGCGATGCTGGAGACATTCTCATACAAATGTGACACACGCACACACGCACACACGCACACACACACACATACGCACACACACAGATGACAAAGATGTGCAAACATGCAGACACACACACACACACACACACACACACACACACACACACATAGTGACACACACACACACACATGCACACAATGCCACACATCACACACACACACACACACACACACATGCACATACACACACACACATGCACATACACACGTACACACACATGCACACATAATATGCACATACTCAGCATACACACACACACACACACACACACACACACACACACACACACACAGACCCACCTGCCCCTAGCAGTAGAGGTGATTACGGTCTCACTGGTGGGTCTCTGGTGGGTCTGGTCTTTTGATCTCCTCACATATTGGGAAGCACTTAAGGCCACGCCCTCTTCTGGCGGATGCAGCAGAGATGACATCACAGCTGTCGGGTTCCAGGGGGCCGGACCCTGGGCAGACCACACCCACTACGCTAGGATGTGGCTGATTATGTGTGTGTGTGTGCGCGTGTGTGTGTGTGTGTGTGTGTGGTGTGTGTGTGTGTGTGACGATTAAACTTCTTGAATGTTGAAATGAAAGACTAAAGATTAAAGACCTACAATCACAGCACTTTAGCCAAAAGTCTGGGCAAAAACCAAATGGATGTGTATTTAGCATCAGATCACAGAGTAGAAGACCAATAGAAAATAGAGAATGAGATACCTCTGTTTAGCACCGGGACTAAAGTCTCCACAACACAGTGTAGTCTAGATAGACACACCACTACTCTAGGTCTAGGACCAGGACTAAAGTCTCCACAACACAGTGTAGTCTAGATAGACACACCACTACTCTAGGTCTAGGACCAGGACTAAAGTCTCCACAACACAGTGTAGTCTAGATAGACACACCACTACTCTAGGTCTAGGACCAGGACTAAAGTCTCCACAACACAGTGTAGTCTAGATAGACACACCACTACTCTAGGTCTAGGACCAGGACTAAAGTCTCCACAACACAGTGTAGTCTAGATAGACACACCACTACTCTAGGTCTAGGACCAGGACTAAAGTCTCCACAACACAGTGTAGTCTAGATAGACACACCACTACTCTAGGTCTAGGACCAGGACTAAAGTCTCCA
Source organism: Coryphaenoides rupestris (assembly GCA_002895965.2). Classification (NCBI taxonomy): domain Eukaryota; kingdom Metazoa; phylum Chordata; class Actinopteri; order Gadiformes; family Macrouridae; genus Coryphaenoides; species Coryphaenoides rupestris. Next base: position 18,694 of record PIJE02005099.1, on the reverse strand, counting down.
CAACACAGTGTAGTCTAGATAGACACACCACTACTCTAGGTCTAGGACCAGGACTAAAGTCTCCACAACACAGTGTAGTCTAGATAGACACACCACTACTCTAGGTCTAGGACCAGGACTAAAGTCTCCACAACACAGTGTAGTCTAGATAGACACACCACTACTCTAGGTCTAGGACCAGGACTAAAGTCTCCACAACACAGTGTAGTCTAGATAGACACACCACTACTCTAGGTCTAGGACCAGGACTAAAGTCTCCACAACACAGTGTAGTCTAGATAGACACACCACTACTCTAGGTCTAGGACCAGGACTAAAGTCTCCACAACACAGTGTAGTCTAGATAGACACACCACTACTCTAGGTCTAGGACCAGGACTAAAGTCTCCACAACACAGTGTAGTCTAGATAGACACACCACTACTCTAGGTCTAGGACCAGGACTAAAGTCTCCACAACACAGTGTAGTCTAGATAGACACACCACTACTCTAGGTCTAGGACCAGGACTAAAGTCTCCACAACACAGTGTAGTCTAGATAGAGGCACACCACAACTCTAGGTCTAGTACCAGGGACTAAAGGTCTGGGCCACAAGCACAGTGTAGTGCCTAAGATAGACAACACCACTACTCTGATGGTCTATGGACCAGGACTTAAAGGTCTCCATGCTGATTTAATGTGAATTAATTTTAACGTGAGAATAAAGAGTCAGTCTTCATCCGAGGTTCCATCTGTTTGTAGCGTCATGTGATTTGTTGACTGCTAATTCTGTGGTGCGCCGGGTCGCCGAGTGTTCCTCGCACATCATAACTAATGTTCTAAACAGCCAATAATCAAACGTTCCTTGTGGAGCGCGCCCCCCGGGACCCCGCAGCCCGTCCCCGGCGGTCGCTCCGCGGACCCAGCGCCGGTCTCGCCGTGGTTCCCCAGAGCTCCACCCAGGAGGCCCGTTATAATGGTCCGTCTAATGGCCTCCGTCCAGCGGGCTCCGTCTCAACACAGCAAACACATCGGGGCTCGCCTGTGGAAACAAGACCAGCTATGCCCTCTAAAAGCCAACACAAACTCACACACACACACAACCAACACACAGCGGTCACACACACACGACCACACACAGCACAACACGCACACACACACACCACAAACTCCCAAAGCTAAAAATCTCTCCTATGTTGTTTATTGGAGAGCGTCGCGGGCCAAGTCCAAACCTCCGTTCCCGTTCCGTTCCTGGGCCTGCAGTCACAGCTCTCGCAGTCTGTCTCCAGATCCATAATTGAATCAAGCAACACAGCAGAAACAAGCGATGTTTTCTCTCTTCTCGTCTCTTCTCCCGGCGTCACTATAAATACCGTGAGCAGCCTATAGCTCTCGGCTCGGCTTCTTAATTTTTAAATACAGGACGGCTAAAGGTTTTATATGCATGCGTCTGGTGGTCCTGGCAGAGGAGCCATCGCCCAGAGAGTCCAGCGGCACCGACGGGTCCCACAGACCCAGATGTTGTGAGGCCGGCACCACTGCAGGGGCAAGCGTCTACGAGGCTGCTGCTGGTTCTGCTGCTGGTTCTGGTTCTGCTGCTGCTGGTTTCTGCTGCTGCTGGTTCTGCTGCTGCTGGTTCTGCTGCTGCTGCTGCTGGTTCTGCTGCTGGTTTCTGCTGCTGCTGCTGGTTCTTCTGCTGCTGCTGCTGGTTCTGCTGCTGCTGGTCCTGCTGCTGCTGCCTTCTCTCTTGGCTCCACACGAAAGCTTAATTTAAACTTTGCCTACTTTGCTTTAAAGCGGAGGATTATTTATTAATTAATTATTAAACAGAAACTCTCTCTCTCTCTCTCTCTCTCTGTCTCTCTCTCTCTCTCTCTCATTGCATCATTTTACAACATGGATGAAATCTGAACCGCGTTCTTCGGCGAAACTCAAACATCTTCTCCTTTGGAGGGAATGAAACGGTCGTGGCAGACACTGAGTCACGCAGATGAGCCGTGATGAATAGCAGCGTAAATCCAAAGTTATCCCTCCAGACTCGTACGTAGCTTTACAAATGTTGTGTATAACTCAGCGCTTAGTGTGCAGCGTATTTGAGAATGCACACAAAGATTTGGAAAGACGGATATATTGACGAAAATAGGAGGACGTATCGTTACGGCTGGAAAGGGAGTGATAGGAAACAGCTTTCCAGCGAGGCTGTAAGTAGAAGCAGGAGAATAGATGACCAGGGAAGGTACAAAAATATAGAAATAAAGCAAAGAGTAAAGATAAATGGATCATAAAAGTGCCTCCCTTTGTGTTGGGAGTCATCAATTCGAGATGTTCTGGATGTTCTGGAGGTTCTGGAGGTTCTGGAGGTTCTGGAGGTTCTGGAGGTTCCAGATGTGGGCTCATCTGAGAGGGGAACAGTCAAGAGAAACAGAAATAAACAGACCAAATAACCTCAACTCAGTCAGACCTCTGGGGCTTGGTGAGAGAGAATGATAGAGAGACAGAGAGACATAGAGAGAGACAGAGAGAGAGAGAGAGAGAGAGAGAGAGAGAGAGAGAGAGAGAGAGAGAGAGAGAGAGAGAGAGAGACAGAGAGACTTAGAGAGAGACAGAGAGAGAGAGAATAGGCCTCTACTGCCTCGTTTTTCAAAACAAGAACCAGCTGATCAGCTGGGAGTTAAAACATTTGTCAGAGAAAGAGAGAGAGAGAGAGAGAGAGAGAGAGAGGAGGGGAACGAGGAGGAAGAGGAGGAGGAGAAGGGGAGGAGGAGGAGGAGGGCTAGTTGTCATTGTGGTTTCTGCAGTAGCCTCTGCAAAAGACAACAAAGCCTGCCAGACATTCAGCTGGTCGTCAGAACCGTGTGTGTGTGGTGTGTGTGTGTGTGTGTGTGTGTGTGTGTGTGTGTGTGTGTGTGTGTGTGTGTGTGTGTGTGTGTATAAATGCATGGTGTGGTTTTGGAGGGTGTGTGTGTGTGTGTGTGTGTGTGTGTGTGTGTGTGTGTGTGTGTGTGTGTGTGTGTGTGTGTGGGCTGCAGCGTATGCTCGTCTGCAGATAACTCATGAATATAAATTCCCGGCTGCTGCTGCTGCTGCTGCTGCTGCTGCTGCTGCAGGCTCATTACGAGCAGAGAGAGAGAGAGAGAGAGAGAGAGAGAGAGAGGAGAGAGAGAGAGAGAGAGGAGAGAGAGAGAGAGAGAGAGAGAGAGAGTTGTTGTCACAGAGAAGTCAGTGTTGTTGTGGTGTCGCTCTGCAGCTAATTACTGTTTTTAAAACACACTATCACATAATGGTAGCTTCTCTTCTTGCCTGGAAATGATTAATAATAATAATAATAATATAATAATAATAATATTCATAACTATACAGAAGAGTGATGATCGGAAGAAGTAGAGCGTTCTTCTTTTACAGTAAATATAGTTCTCAGTTATAACCCAATATGAACCCATTTGCACGCCCACCCTGGACGAGTTAAGAGCAGACGTCTGACACATGAGTACGGGAAAATATTGTGCTAACATTTAAACTGCAGTGGATCCATCCAAAGCTAGCAAGGCTTACTGTGCATGGCATACAGGTGACCTATTGAGAGAGAGAGAGAGAGAGAGAGAGAGAGAGAGAGAGAGAGAGAGAGAGAGAGAGAGAGAGAGAGAGAGAGAGAGAGAGAGAGAGAGGCAGGAATTCCAGGGCAGAGCCTCAAAGAGAGTGAGACAGCCAGAGAGAGCGAGAGAGTGAGACGAGCCCCTCCAGGTCTGTGTTTAATACATCACATGAGCAGACACTTAACTTTTCTTTTTTCCAGATGGATCTCGAGAGGAAACAGCACACACACACACACACACACACACACACACACACACACCACACACATTACCACACAGCCACACTAAACACATCCATTTGGTTTTTGCCCAGACTTTTGGCTAAAGTGCTGTGATTGTAGGTCTTTAATCTTTAGTCTTTCATTTCAACATTCAAGAAGTTTAATCATCACACACACACACACACACACACACACACACGCGCACACACACACACATAATCAGCCACATCCTAGCGTAGTGGGTGTGGTCTGCCCAGGGTCCGGCCCCCTGGAACCCGACAGCTGTGATGTCATCTCTGCTTGCATCCGCCAGAAGAGGGCGTGGCCTTAAGTGCTTCCCAATATGTGAGGAGATCAAAAGACCAGACCCACCAGAGACCCACCAGTGAGACCGTAATCACCTCTACTGCTAGGGGCAGGTGGGTCTGTGTGTGTGTGTGTGTGTGTGTGTGTGTGTGTGTGTGTGTCTGATGTATGCTGAGTATGTGCATATTATGTGTGCATGTGTGTGTACGTGTGTATGTGCATGTGTGTGTGTGTGTATGTGCATGTGTGTGTGTGTGTGTGTGTGTGTGACACATATGCAAAGGGTTGCTGGCATTTCCAAAGATAGCCAGCCTGACATTTCTATTGACTTTGATGTTGATAATCCCTCACAAATTGTGTGTGTGTGTGTGTGTGTGTGTGTGTGTGTGTGTCTGCATGTTTGCACATCTTTGTCATCTGTGTGTGTGCGTATGTGTGTGTGTGTGCGTGTGTGCGTGTGTGCGTGTGTCACATTTGTATGAGAATGTCTCCAGCATCGCAGAAGTACATTCATCGTGAGCATCAGCAGAACAGATCATCGCACAGAATACGCCGACAACACCGGAAACCAAGAGGTCAAGTGGCAAGAGGTCAGAGGTCACATGGCGGGGTAATCTGGAACCTTCCTAATCCAGATGATGAGTGCGGGTCCATACGGGCTTCACATAATACATACATATCATGTTCATATCAACGTTACATTTCTGGTTTCGTAAAATAATCTCCTCCCGACAAAGCAGCAGTTTCTGTCACCGGTTCGCTCCGCGTTTGCATCGCTGTCGCTATGTTGCATCAGATTGTCGTCGTGACGATATCAGAGACGCCTTCCCGCCGAGCGGTACCCCGTCTCCGTGGTGACGAGCTCAGTCTGGTCCCTCCAGCCTTCCCTATAGTCTCCCTGCTAGCGCCTAGCACGATGCCTCCTTCTCTCCTTCCCTTCCTTCCTCAAGCACAGTGTTCTCTCCTACAGCTGCCTTTAGTGTTGTGTGTGTTGTGTGTGTTGTGTGTGGTGTGGTGTGTTGTGTGTTGTGTTGTGTTGTGTGTTGTGTTGTGTCGTGTGTTGTGTTGTCTATCGGTGTGTTGTGTTGTGGTGTGTTGTGTTGTGTTGTGTTGTGTTGTGTTGTGTTGTGTTGTGTTGTGTTGTGTGTTGTGTTGTGTTGTGTTGTGGTGGTTGTGGTGTGTTTGTGTGTGTGTGTGTGTGTGTGTGTGTGTGTGTGTGTGTGTGTGTGTGTGTGTGTGTGTGTGTGTGTGTGTGTGTGTGTGTGTGTGTGTGTTCTGTGTCTCTGCGTGTGTGTGTGTGTGTGTGTGTTGTGTGTGTCTCTGCGAGGAAGTGAGGTACAGGAGGTTGCAGATAAGAACAGAGCACCTCGGGCCCCTCCAGCCGTGGCCGTTCATTAGTCTGCTAAACGCCGCCGGGGCCCCCGGGTCGCGTGGAGACCCGGCACGCAGGTTAGGTTAGCGTGTTCCCCCAGCGCCTCGCAGGTGACGGCCCCCGCCCCCCACCCTGGCATCCACTCCTGGCCCCAACCCCGCCCCCGACCCCCCCCCTGACCCCCACCCTGCCCCTGACCCGGCCCCCGCCCCCCACCCCGACCCCGACCCCCAATCCTCGCCCCCCCCGACCCCAACTCCTGGCCCCGACCACGCGGCTGGCCCCTGGCCCTGACCCCCGACCCCCTGACCCCCAACCCCTGACCCACGACCCCCAGCCCTGACCCAAACCCTGGGGCGTCCACAAGGCCCCCGACCCCGGCCCCGCCCCGCCCCCAGCCCCGGCAGCGTTGAGAGGGCCGCTCATGTTCTCCACCGCGGCGTCGCCTGGAAACAACAAGGAGAGGGGAGAAAAAAAAGGAAAAAGAATGAAGTGAAAAAAACAAGAAAAGAATCTCTGCCCTCATAAAGATAAAGGAGGAGGAGACGACCATCTCCTGGCAGCGGAAACCCCCTCCTCCTCCTCCTCCTCCTCCTCCTCCTCCTCCTCCTCCCTTCCTGTCATCTGATACTCTCCCTGTCCCACACACACACACACACACACACACACACACACACACACACACACACTCCCGGGGCTGTTTCTGCACCTGCCTGCCTCCT